>QRAM01000004.1:494582-534114 GCA_013436055.1 Halocynthia roretzi
TGTGGAGACTTGAGTTGTATATGTCAAAGATTGTGTTTGGCAGTACGACATTGTAATAAATACTGTATATGAGAAATCAAAGAGTTATTGATTCATCATACTATACGATCGAGTGTATATTAACCATCGTATTACATTTGTTTTACGTAACCTATCTGACGAGGAGCGGACGAGTCGTCCTCTCTGTAAGCGAGAGTGTATTTGCTAGCGTATAACACACAAAACAACAAAACTATAAAAACCAATACGCAACACACGCACTCGTTTCTTATGTTTTTTCTATTATTGCACTCTTCACTTCCATTGTGATAAGCTTTTTCTTCTTACCACTATTACCTTTAGTACTTACTTTTNTAAGTGTGAAGTGTTTATCGACGATCTTCAAATGGCAATCTGTACAGTTTAAACGAAAGATATTGAATAAGGATGATCCGTGTGAAATTCTTGCTTCGTTTAAGTTTTCTTCTGGGAGTTCTTGTGCTCGTATCTAGTACTGGCCTGTATCTATTTAATATTTTACGAATGACAAGAGGTCAGTAATTTTCAGGTAGACTAATATAGGTCTTAATTCCGAAGATTGTATGTTAACAATGCACGTGATTGTGACTGCATTCTCCACCTGCTGAATTTCCTAGTGTTTTTTAATAGATGAACGGGCATTTCTTCAAACTGTGTGGGATAGTACATATGGCAACGACTCAAATTATACATGTTCGAGTCAGCTAAGCTTAGGTCCCGATTTTTCTATATGCAAGGAACCGCAGTTCTGGCCATTTGATGAAACGAGGTGAATATTACGAATTGCCACTTTACAAATTCCTATTATTGACAAGAAATCCTGTCAATATGAAAAATAATAACTATTGCACTCGTTCGTTTAGCGACGGAGAGTGCATAGTGTATTCTCTCAGCATGAGTTACGATCTTAGTTTCGAAAGACACGCAGCCTCCCTAGGCTGCGAAGTGTTTTCGTTTGATCCAAGTAAGTATAAGCGTTGAGTATCAGGAGTAAATAATTCTCTTACATCCTTATTTTTTCAATTTGAAGGTGAGTCGCACCCCATGTTGCAAGTTTCCGTGGGTAAAAGGCTTTATTTTAGACTGGGCATAGTACAGGAGCATGCTGATAGAAAGGATCGTATAAAACTAAAAACATTGAGTAAGATATGTATTTTTGAATATTTATTTATTAAATGTAGGTAGTATTCAATTTATCGTTTTTTTAAAATTATGCTAGCGGATATTATCAAACGACTTGCTCACGAGGGAATGGTCATTGATGTCTTGAAATTAAGCATAACCAGTCACATTCCCCAAGTGAGCTACGAAAAAGAAATTCTGGAACACATTTTGAACAAAGGTATTGTCTATTATTACCCGTTAAAGATAACAGGATATATTTTCTGTCTGCTATTTCACCAGGTCTCTTTCGATGCATCCGTCAACTCATACTTGAAATACACATCCCTTCTCAACACGGATTTCACGCTAGTAATGCAAACAACATAGACATATTTCGTTTGCTTGATGAACTGCACCAAAACGGTTACAAACAGTTTCAAATTTCCCAGCTTTCGGATTCTCCATCAATTTTTAGCAAAATGACCAAAAAGAAACCGGTGTTATATTCTTGGAAGGTTAGCTATGTAAACGAAGTAGTACTACAAGAATGTAAGGCTATTTCGGCTGAAAACAATGTCTTCGAATTATAACATTGTCGTGTTTGAAAAATACTGTATGCCTCTACTATAGGGAAAGTTTTTTTTCGAAACCCGTAATATGATTTGTTTGATTACTGTATTACGTGAAATTTATTCCTGTGACGTTTCCTCATACAAATAGACAAATAATACAAATGTAAGGCTATTTCGGCTGAAAACAATGTCTTCGAATTATAACATTGTCGTGTTTGAAAAATACTGTATGTACTAAAGTACTGGATTCTGCTGCCTTGAAACTAAACAAATTATACTGCATAATGCATGTAAACGTAATACATATGAGCAAGTAGCATAGCGTTACTCAATAAATTCGAAAATGGCTGGTATCAAAAAGGACAACAGTGGAAGGTAGAGTAGTAGAACCATTTTCTGCCTTGACGTGGTTCAGTGCTTTTAGTTGCTACCATGGTAACCAGGCATAGTATGTCTTTAATCTTCATTTGATTGCTTTTACCCTTGAAACTTATGCATTCTCCTGCTTGAATATCTAACAATATATATGACAACTGGACTAAATTTTCCAACTGTACTGAAATAGGTATCAAAACAACATCTGGTTGATGGGCCCCTCCCTCCAGTACATTACAACGTGTGAGATAAAAGTGGTCACATTTTATTTTAAATTATTTAAAAAAAGCGATTCGACTAGATCTTATCGTTCCAAACCTTTAACGTCACTTCATAAGATATCAACCGAACTTAATGATTTGCTGAAAGTCTGCACCTCTGTTTCCCGTGGGTCGTTCCTACAATATATTCCGTCGTTTTCGTCTGTATCTAAAAAGTAGAAAATCCTTATTATTATTATTACTCCAAGGTAACGTTATTCAAATCCTTATTTCTAGTACAGCATTCTTAAATGAACCGCGTAAGAAAGATTGGTAAGACTCTTTCAAGAGTTATCTAAGCAGGAACCACCCCCTTTTGTTTATATGCTTGTTTGTTAGTCTTGAAAAAACGTTGCAATGTCTCAAGAGGTTTTTACTTAATTTGGCACACAGGGTCCAAGTGCAAGTTCTAGCTCTAATGCCGGGTCGCTTTTCTAGTACTGTATTTGATAATTGTGATTATAAATTTATTAGTCTTATTCTTGCTTGGACTGAACTCTTATTTTGTCATCAAACATGCAACTACATACCGAAATACTCATCCGAGTCGGTGATGCTCTGTTCATCAAAGAGGTTATATCCTCCAGCGTTAGCGTCAAAATTCTCGTCGGAACTTAACTCTCCATCTTGATTCCCCTGCGCTTCTTGAAGCATAATTTCTTCGTTGTATATGGAACTGCGTGAAGCAGAAATATTAAAATATTAACAAACAAGGTAGACAGTTTCCAATCAGTAAGTGTTGTCTATTACTATTTGTCTTTTCGTTTTGTTATTATTATCACGGAGATCCACGGAATTATAAAGGGTAAAACCAAGAGTAGTACCTATTTGAAGATATCTGTTCGCCAGCGGATGAATCTCCAGAATCACTACCTCCAGAGCTATCTTCTATATCACTCGGCGCAAGAGAAGGATTGCTTAGATTCATGACAGCTTCATTTTCTACTTCGTGGAAGCTATCTCCTCCCCCGCTGTCACTACCTGAAGAAACGGTTTCATGTACTTAGAAGAAATGCAGAATGCTGAATGATGTGTAAAAACATACACATAATATTATTTCAATATAACATCGGTACATTTCCATTAGAATTGATATAAATTGTCTATAATTGGGACATTAGATATGGGTTTAATATAGGTTAGACACTAAGATTCTAATCGTTTCAATACTCCATCAATAATCCTATATAATACTCTCTTATTGCTAATTCTGCACCTTTTTATATCTCAGATCCCATATTTGAATCTGGCTACAAGCTTTCAAAGATTCAGACAGTAATACCTTCTTTGTATATTCTTATTCCTAGGTATAGTAACATCACCGACTCACCTTCATCTTCTGTGGTATAATCACTGTCATCACTATCGCTACCTCCGAAGCATCTCCAGCACGAATTATAACCAACAGATGAAGCAGCGAGAGTGGACAAACTCCCCAACGTAGTTTTTGGTACAGCTGGAATAGTTTCAGGCCTGTGTAGCCCGCGTTTGTCGTTATAATTTATCCCACCCCGTTTTATAACACCGAGACCATAGGTTTGAACCGACGATGGATGATAATTTAGTATTCTCTGATGGCTCTGTACTATTGCGGAAGAATTGTACCTTGTTTTTGGTTGTAACGTTACCACCATATGCCTAGGAGTCCTGTTCTGTATGCGTGAAAAATTGATTGCTTCGTGACGCGACGAAGGCGGATAACAGTGTTCACGAGCAAAATTTATTTTTTCTTCATGATAACGACCCCTGAACATCATATATTCCCGAGGTGTCAATGCACCACAACTTTCGGAGCAACTGTAATTCGATATTTCTGTCCCGCTATTTATATGATAATATTTGCTTCCTTCCAGCGTTTTTTCCCTCTTCCTTCTGCAATATCGACAGGAATTGGGTGAGATGATTCTGGATATTGGAAATTCAGGTAGTTTTGTATATCCACCGTCTTCTTTAACGTTATACGACTTTTTATCACGATCTCGATAAATTCTGGGTCTTGTACGGGCTGTAGCTGTTGAATACCGCTTTGCATCAACGGCTGAACTAGACGGTACAGATATGGTCGGAGTTTGCGTATTACCTGTTTCTTTTTGGCGAATTGGGGCGTAAGAATCTTTTCGAGGCGATCTTAGTCCGCAGAGTCTTTCGCAGTATTTACATCTTCGTTTCAAAGGCTTTGTAGGAAGATTTGCAAAATCCACAATATCGTATGGCTTGTGTTTCTGTTGTAGCTTAAAATCAGAAAAATCCGAATATTTTGAAGGAAAAGTACGCGAGTTTTTCATTGCAAATATTTCGCTTGGTTCCCGTCCGCTGTGGTGGTTCACACCGTATATGTTCTCTGTCTTGCTCGTTCTCTTTGTTATTGTATGTCCCATCTGTTGCGATCCTTCTTTCGCGCTATTTTTTCTTTCTTTCAAACTTGTACCGGGTATTTTCCATAACTTATTGGCATCAAAACATATTGTGTGGTTGGCGAAAGATCCTAGAAACATAACATACCTCGTCCTCAAACCGGTATTTTACATCTAAATTCTGCAAAGCAAATACAGAAAGGTTAGTTGTATTTATTCAAATCTACTATTGGACGACAAACAGTAACCGTGATACCAATGTGTGATGTGCAAGTTCTTCGGCAAAGCGAAAACACACATAATAAAATCAATCCAATATCCACGAAATATTGCCTCAGGTTGAATGCTGAACATATCTGTTCTTTCATGTCGATTGCACTCCTTACAGCACTAATTACATTCTTACTTCAACACTGTACTTCAATACTGCACATAGGCTTATGTATTTCATTGTGTACCTGATCATACCAAGAGTACTGCATGAATTATCTTGCTATTAAAAGTATTTAAGCACAATTAGCAACTAGCTCCTAAAGTACTCGGTATAAAAGCAAGCAGAGATGATCAATCCACAGCTCTTGAGAAAAAGAACCCTTAATTACTTATTGTATCAACCTGTTCATGAATCGAATTTCCAAAGCCGGTGACCACTTAAGTAATATTGCCCTCATGGGAGAAACAAAATTACCTGAGGACACTGGTATAATCCCTCCGGAGTAGGTTTTACCTCTGTTAATTACGTCGGTTACGAATATATGCTAGTTATGTGTTACAGAGGTATTAAACTATCTCAATTCTTAAATCTGAATCAAACCGGCAATGCATTGCCTGAATGAACATTGCCTTCGATTCTACAAGATCAGTTTGACTGGACTGTTATAGTATACTGGCAGAGAAAGGTAACGCGAAGAGTTGCCAATTATTCATCACTGGACATTATTTATTCAAATGATTGGCAACACAACATTGACGAAATGTGTTATGATGTTTTTCATGGCACAGCAAATAGAAAGATCTTCTACACACCAATCATTCTTCACATTCCATTATTCAGGACTCAATACTATAGATATGAAAACTTTCACATTTCCTTATTCTAGAAAAGGCAACTACCATCATAGTCTTATAATTTCAACCAACAAGCATTTATCGATAATACGAAATTAAGTCCCATTTTAAATTACGCAAATACCGATAAAATATCCGCCTGTTATTGGCTCTCAATATCACGAGTAATTTTAAGTTTTACTTTAAATATTGAAAAAGTAATAAGATCCCTTCGTTTCATTAAAACGTATCGACATTGTTAATAATACCCATTGCTAGCCCGTTAAGTTCTGTTGATATTTTCTCTTCGCAAAATTATTCCTTTATTGCGATAATATAGAGAGCCTATCAGGAAGCAATAGCAATATAATAATTATATTAAGTGAAAATGAAGACAAAACATATTCGTTGAATAACTCTGTACCTAGTTTTCTGTACTTCTGTCTACACTTGTCGCTACCTTGGCTTTCCAATTGGCTTACTAGATAAATATTGTCTGCGTATTACTGAAGAAAATGCAGTTAGCCTTGAATGCCTTCTCCGTTATCAACCTATTGCGTCAACACGTAAAATAGCATCAAGAATGCACCAAGATACCAATCTTTTTACCATATGTTCTTTTCGAATGATAGCCGATTGAATCCTTCGAGATTAGTCTCGTTGTTAATTCCCTGCGTTTGCTCCAGGCTCAACAACTAAAAATCAATTAACCAGACATTAAAGATCTTGTTCCACAACAGTTAATTGTAAAAACGTGTTATCTGTCCTGGCAGATTTAACTTTTTATCGATTCGATTGAGACCTCGGATTTTGAGTGGAAATGAACGCGAACCCATATAAACGTATACTACGACTGCTGGATTTCTCTGTTAATTTTGAACTTGCACTTTCAATTACTAATTTCAAGGCAAATACGTTTATGGTATTTTGGAAATCCTTTCAGAATTATAAGATTTTGATTATGGTCAAATATATTTAGAAATATCTGAATCAAATCCGACGGACTAATTTCAATATGTAAATTCTATAGCTTCAGCTTTAGTGTTTCGAGTATAATATATGATATAACTCGTTGGAATCCGTTAAATTTAGTCGCGTCAAGAACGGGGTCGCGTATCAGGGTTCTAGCAATAACCTATTGAAAAATATTCATCACCATCACAAGTTGGCGATTAAATTTAAAGTTTATAAACACCTATCATTGCAGAATCTTAACATAAAGCATATCCAGACCCCTGTTACATATTCATCCAACTATCTTCGAAACATCTGTGTTGTACCTCTACGCAAGACTGACCAATAACCTTCTAGTTGCCTCTTGTGTTCCTCATATCAAAATTAACCTTTCTCGCCTCGCTACTGTGGACAATTGTCACAATGACACGCATTGACCATTTGACGTAATCCCCTCTGATAGTACGCGACGAGAAGCAGGTGGCAACTGACAGCACTATGTGTTGAGGGAGCTATATATTATCCAATCACGCCAGTAGGATAACGAAATTATTGATAAAAATCTGTCAAAATTGATTATGTCCAATTAAATAAGGCGTAATGAGCTTTCCTTCACCCGAGAATCGTAAGTTCATGGAATATCTGATACGCATACTGAAGTTTATATCCATACGGGGTCGATACTTTTGTCACCCTCTGCTCAGTAGTGCTACTTCTCCTTAGCTATAATAATCTTGACGAAATTTGTTTTACCACGGACAGATGAATTATATCTGTAATTATACTTCATTGTAACCACGCCAGTATGTAGACTATATAAAGTGAAACCCAGATGGGTCATTCCGTAGTTAAACGCTAGAAAGCCTGCATCGTGCTTTCCATTGACCGCCATTAATTAATCCTCAAATTCCACATTTAGAAACGCTCTAAACTTTTTTTCAACCTCAATTTGACGCTACACTGCTTTTTTCGTGATGTCATATTATGGACCTCAACTTATAACTGTGCTCCATTATAGTTTTATCTTTTCCTCGCTCATTTCACCTCATCACAATGACCAAACAATCTACCGTTAACCTGTAGTATAGCGGTTGTTGCATCATCAATAAAAATCACAATACAGTACTGCACCAACTTTTGTTAAGTTAAGTAACATTCTTAGTTGGTTTTAAATATTCCATCTTGTTGTTTTTGATTTCTAATTTCTAATTTCTAATTTCATTAAAATTTCATTTGATATTTATGTAAAGCGATTAAATATTCATAGCTTTATTCAATAACCTACGTATACATAATCATACTTTCCATAGTAATACTATATATCGATTTCATGGACGTAGTCCTCTAACATTAAAATGATTTCCAAGCATCAACTACATATGTCAACTTTTCATGTCTGACGTGTGGGGCTCGGCGGCTATCGGTTAACCTATACATTCCACGTTACAATGAAAATTCAATGAAGCCCATACTTCTCCTAATCCTTCCTTTATAAAAACAGACTCACCGCTAGACTACAATAAAGACTTTGAAATAACTTTTGGCTATTGTTGTCGACGGTGCCGTGTTATATACATGCTGTTGTTTTAGTTTCTATTAGTTCAATATTGAATTGTTTAATCCTGGGATTTAGCTCAGGCAAATTATCCCGTGCCTCCCTGTCTACACTGTGTCTGAAATAAGATAGATACCGTCTCGTCAGAACAACAGACTGATAGAAGAATAAACCGAGAAAATTCTGTGAAACTGTGTGTTCTCTGCGCTTTGATTTCAATAATTACAGATTATTTCTCGGCACTAATAATTGGATAATCAGCTGTCAGGGGTAATAATTTCCTAATATAGTACAGTTACTGAAATTCGGAGTTTAGTACTGACAATAATTGGCTCGTCGAAATGATAGTCCAGCAGACAAATGAAATGCAATATACATTTTCTATTCACTCGCTAACATATGCAGCAAGCAGGTCCTTGAATAAAGTCGTTGATGAGTAAAAAAATAAAGTAAAATGTCGATAATAATCATACATAACAATAAACAATGCCGTATGAAAGCTCTCACCGTGTGCTACGTTCATTACTGTTATTGTTTCGAGTTGAATAGTGGTATTGGTGGCATTACAAAATTTATACCTGTTAAAATAAGCACAACACATGCACTGTTTATATCATCGAACCCATGGTAAAATTCGTTTCGTTAAACCTCGTCACAAACATATCCTCAACGTTAAGTGTAGACCTACTGTATAGTCCCATCATCATCATGTCGTAGTTCAGTCATCCACGATCCTTTCAATGAAGGTATCACACCTTAAGATAGTCAGTTTCGCATTCACACAGTTCCACAGCATAACTTTGAAAGAAATTTCCTTTCTCGAGTCAAATCTATTTCCATTTCGTAATCGTCACTTAGTGCAAAAGTTAACTGGTCGCATCTTTCAAGCATTTTCGTCGTTAAAAATCTGTCAAAAATGAATATCACATCACTAGCCGCAAGAGGGAGAACGAGACCAATTATTAGAGAAAGACTCTTAATCAAAGGTCAGCTTTAAGTAGGAGAAACGTTGGCGACGTATTGTTTATTAGCACAAGGATTGCATGTCTAAAATGTTTGCATTGCACTGTGCATTAAGTGAAAAGTTATAAACATTTCTTATTTGTTTAGTTAAAGGCATGTGATACGTTTGCAAACGATAAACCAGAGTAAAGAGAACTGTAAAAGATATGTGTGCATAAAGATTGTGGTTCTGAGATCGAACTATGCAATTTCTAAATGTTAAATACACAATTCGATGGTGCAATGAAAATTCACTGGGTGAGGTTGCTATTACCAATATTGCTACAGTTCAAATAGAGCGTTGGGGTCAAGGCCGTGTTTCAATTGTTTGAACATGAATTGAATTTCTTATTGCGGAACGTGAACGTATATACATATCGATGTAACTACCTTACACTTGATTCCACGCCGTCATTATTTTTAACATAAATTATTCTTGAATCTATAAAGTCGTTGTCTCTCGCGAATCTTTTAATTTCTTGATCAGAAACTTCTCTGAGCTCACGAACGTCAGACTGAAAAAAAGGGAAATTGTGAATTTCTTTAAACCCTTCAAATGTATCTCATGTTGGGCTCAAGTCCAGAGACCTAAACAGATGTGGCTGTCGCTTGCATTAGCACAGGGTGGTGCTGAACTGTATCTTCTATCTTCGAGTTGGGGTTACCTTACGACCACCATTATAATATGATATTACAAACACAGGCCATTACGAAGTCTTTCATTATTATTTAGATGATGTAAATTGTGAATGAAGATTTCAATTACTTTATTTCCTATCAGCAGACAGGGAACTGGCATCGAATCGGCGAGAAGAACTTTGCTATCAAGATCTCTCTTCCATTTTATGCAATCCAGAAAGGATTGTCTGTCTGTTATGTCGAACATGAGAAGACAAGCAGATGCTCCTCGATAGTATAGTCTCATCATCGAGGTAACTCGTTCTGTGCCTAAAGTAAAAGATATATTAGAAACATCTAGATAGAACTGTTACATATGATCTGAAGAACCATGGATAGATAATTTCAGCGTCAAATGTAAGCACGATTTACTAATTTTTTTTAAAAAAGATTACCTGCTACATCCCACAGTTGTAGTTTAACCGCCCTCCTTTCTCCAACGTCAAGAGTTTTGAGGGCAAAGTCCACTATGAGAAAAAGCAATGAGATGATGATGATTATACATATTTTGAACACCAACCGCAAAAAAAAGAATACAGACAGGCGTAAATAGATACAAAATAGATTAGAAGTTTATAGTTAGTTAGCTGATTTAGTTAGATCAATTTGCGTTATGATAGAAGACTCATATTGATAATATTTCAAAACTGAATGCGACAAGCTAGTGGATATACGTTATGAGTACAATAGTGAAATGTAGTAGCATATTAGCATGCTCACCTCCAAGCGTACATTTGTAGTTGTCCATAAAATGTTTGTTAACAAACTGATGAACAAACGAAGTCTTGCCGACTTTGGCATTTCCGATGAGCAAAACTTTATACATGTTTGTCGTGAGAGCAGTTGACGTTAAAAAATTAAAAAGTTTATTTCTTCGGCTTTCAAAACTGCGAAGATAAATATTGCAGTATATTAGACATAACGACATCTCTATACAGTATGAGTATATTACATATGAAAATTCAGCAGAATTCACAAGAATTAGAAATAGCGATCCGTAAGTTAAGTTCAGTTAATTGATAATTTATTTGTATGATGATTCTTTTTTTCTCTGCCATTTAAAACAGTAGATATATGATAAGTCATAAGTAGCAACGATAATTAACTATTGTTCTATTTGCATTTTTACAGTTCAATTTTTCAACAAACCAGATCCATGATAAGAAACATATCATTATTATCATTAATACATCCTCCAATCACGTTAGCATTGATATCAGTGTTTCTACCAACCTGTATTAACTTATGTTTCAATTAGTAAATAAGACACCCATCTATATGGGTTAAAGGTTCCCCAGCATCTAGATAAAACTACTTAGGTTAGTTACCCACTTCTAGCAATACGCCACTGCACATAAAAGCTTTATCGGTGCTCTTAGCAATCCACTAGATACAAATGTGAGCAAATTATCTCAGGCATCGACTGATATAAAAATTCCTCGCGGCAAAGGGCAGTGTAATTACTGTCATGCGCTTTTAATGCATACGTTATAAAATTTAGGGAGCGGACATTACATCATTTGTGTACACAATCTCCCAACCACAATTGTTCCGCATTCGAGAAAAGGTGTCTAGCTTTCTAGTATAACATATCTGATGAAACGCATTAATTATTACACTCTATTGAACTTTGTTCAGTATTTATGACTAGCCAAGAAACATGGCCTTCCCCGGGTAAACATTTACCGGGTGATAGGTATATAAAAATTTTAAAATGGAAGTATGGGAAAATGCATTTCAAAATTGCATTCTGGCGTTTCCCTCCAATATATCACTGCTCATAACTAGCAAACTAACAGATTTAATCGTAACATACAATACTATATAATGCAACACAGTACAATAATACATAGATGCAATGGTAGTAACATTTAACCATTTAAGTAAAATCATAGTTTTCTTCTGAATCGATTTCAAAGGTAACAGTAAATCTAGGAATCCAGTAAAAATTGGACCTACTGTAAAATAACTATTGCAGCCTTCCCAAAACAGGAAAGTTTGAAAATGCACAGCTGCGAAAGGGAAACTGCATTACAATGCTAAGGATAGGAAACATTTGCTATTTGCTGTGCTATACTATCTTAACATCCATATTAGTTAATCGTAACTTATATGCTGCAATACATGCTAACGCGCTCGAAACTCTTCAATTAAACAGGTGAGGTTTCATTCATTACCAGGGGAAAATATTTCTCGCTGCTTGGGTATGTGTTTAATAATAGCCTTATTACAGGTCTAAAAGCCTCATTTCAATATCATCTGCTTAGTTACGGCGGTTACGAAGTGAAGTACATTTCGTGCTGACTGTTTGTTGCATTATTTATCTTTCACTTACTGTGTGTGCACACACGCCTTGATCAAATAATAATAGGACGTGCAGTAACAAAGGTCGTGGAAAAATCGTGGTGTGATGGTGTAAAAAAAATGATTTCTAGGGTCAGGTTTCCATGTGGGCAGAAGTTTTGCATCCTGTAATTAATCCAGTAAATATGCGGAACTTGCAGGAGGATCGGCCCATGTTAGACGATATCGAATTTAGCAATGTCCACTGATCTATGCAAACAAGATTATTCAAAGCTTGGAATGAAATACAGAAGTTGACATACCATACAAGCAAGGAGGATTAAGAAAATCTCCCCATATTACACTGCTTTTGATGTTTTGCAGCTACACGATTTTCCTAATTGAAGGAGTCGTTAAGTCTAATGGCATACCCACTGCTAACTGCCAAGTCCAGAAAGGTACAGAAATATGGAAGCAAAATATATTTGATATATCAAAGAATTATATACTGCAATTAACAGATGATGATTTAGGAACTAATAAATCCCGATCTCCGTATTTCGATTTGCAAACAAAACTGACAACGAAAGCAAACGAGAGTAGTGACGCAACCAATACAGCAGCAAGGATAGGAATCCAGACATGGAGTCTGCTCTTCACTGAACGAGGTTCTGCGGTACAAAAATAGTTAATACCAGAGGCAAAGTTGAAAACGAAAAAGCAATTGGACACGCTACCTTGTGGGATGTCGTTATCGGTTTCATTATCACCGAGCGAAATGGGGTCGACAGCTGACAAAGATTCGGGCACATCTTCCGGGAATAGATCCACCCTAGGTTCTCCTTTGGACGCATTCGTGGCGATGAAGATTGGACCGATAACGGTATGAGCTTCTGCTGTTGTCTCGTTTGAAATGCCTCTTCTTTTTCTATCCCACGAGTTGTTGGTGCAGTAGGACGATTGAACACTTGAGCAAGTCTGGGGATAGAGATGTGAAGGATTGAACGATCTTTGCTTGAGGAATTAACTAACACGACTTACCTGTAGACGAGTCGACTTACAAGACCTCAACTCAGCATGGATAAAGAATTGATTGCAACTTGGTAGACGCGGAGTGTCGAAGTTCACGCATACTGTTGCACCTTTCCCTGTGTGGCTGATATCGCATGGCAGTCCACTGGAGGTTCCGCAACCGTTCTGCACAATATAAACAGCATCCTGGGCTTGTTCGATATTTTCAGAGCAAGAGAGGAACATGTTGTGGATCGTGTTGACGATGCCGCGATCCTAACCCGAAAAGAAAGTGGAAATAATTCAATGTTCAATAAAACCGCCAAGCACGACTATAATTATCCCCATTTTACCACTAAATCGGCTATGTCCAAGTGCATCTTAACGTAAATAGTTTCTCCGACAGTGTAGAAGCCGCCTTCGCTTACAGATAGATGATCAGGACAAGTAGCCGGGCATGCTGGAGATTTACATAGACTTATGGATGGGAGCGTGGTCATGCTGTCGAAGATTGTCTTGACGGTTGGAACGCTGCAAGAAATTAATCTCTAATATAAAAATTACCAAGCACAGAGGAAAAATTAGAATGGATTAACGAACAAACTTACACAGGTCGCAGTGATGTAATCACTTTGTACTCACGACGATAGGTGCACTGGAATCTAGCAGCTGGAACGGGGACATCAAAGTTCGTGTTAGACAACACTTTATTGAACCACATTATGTTCGTGTACACTTCTCCTCCGCTTGTAGCGCTCTTTATTGTACCACAGGTATCGAAAGGAAACAGGATGGTGTACGTGTAGACGCCATTAGTGGACATTTTCACTGGAGAAATCATTTTAAGAAGTTAGTAATTTGTCGCTACCGCCCACTAGCGGATAGTAAACGATAGCAAATTTCGGAGGACGTTACATCTTGCCATATAGAGGAAGTTGTTGCACTATTCCGATTCTCCACTTCGGAATGACAAATATATTAGTTAGATAAGCTGGGGTCCTTACCAACACAGGAACTGGGCGTCACGCGTGAATCAGGGGAAATAAGTATCAGGCTGTTGCCGAGTTGGCGATCATATTCGCGAACGAAACCTTCAGATACGGTAATAGTGATTCTGTCGGTATCGCATGTCAACTTCGGAGCAGCTGAAAATCGAGAGCACACTAGTAAGAAACATCAGTTTGAAATATTATGAAAAATTACGTACGTATGGTACAATCTTTTCCGAGATATCCGCTGGTACTTTTACAGATGTAACCATTAGAATGGCGACACGACGGTTTACAGATACAATCACCCTTGCATGGGTTTGGATTACAAACATAGCTGCTGTAGAGATCTTCTAAACCGCTACCGACGGGTTCATCTATATATTGCATACAATTAAACAGTGAATACATGAAAAAATTCTATTTCTATTATCTTATTTACCAGGAGTCGCTTTACAATTTTGACACAGTGGACCGCCACATTTCTCTGGACAATCACAAGAGAATGAACCGTCAGCGTCTTTGCAAATTCCCCCATTACGACAAGGATTGTAATCTACGCAAATCGCAGCTCCCGCTCGTCCTGCTATATAATCTCCTGTGAATTTAATGTGAAGGTCGCGATTAGAGATCGAAGAAACACCAAAACCTACCATAATAAGATGGGCAAAAACATCGGTCGGCGATAAAATCACACCCAATTACGCTAACACCTGCTAGAAGGTACAACTCACACGTGGGAGACTACGAGCTAAATGGAGTAGCAAGCCAAAAAATCTTAGATTGAGCGCAATAGACAAGTTAATTTACCGTTTTCGCAATGGTCACCGGAATAGCCTACATGGCACCTGCAGATGTACCCAGATACGATGTTCGAGTCCTGGGTTTTGTCGACGCACTGTCCTCCGTTAATGCATGGGTTTGGATTAACTGTACAGTAATTATTTGCGCCCCCATCAACTATGCAAAAGTAGAAGATTACCCGATTTGTGCAAAATGAAGAATACGAGATTTATCAACATGGTTAAGCTTAAGGGAGGCTACTTACTTTGTACACCACGAAGTTCGCAGTGATCACCACTGAACCCAAACAGACACGTGCACGTATAACCAGACGCGATGGAAGGATTGGTAGCATGGTCTGCACATGATCCACCATTTCTGCATGGATTGGCCATACGTCCACAGTAACCTGTATAGAGGCCCACGATGCCAGGGCCGCCTAGATAGGTCACAAGGTTCAAGGTAATGCCAAGTATCTTACTAGTATTCATGCAATTGTTTCAGCGGCCCACGATGCCAGGGCCGCCTAGATAGGTCACAAGGTTCAAGGTAATGCCAAGTATCTTACTAGTATTCATGCAATTGTTTCAGCGGCCCACGATGCCAGGGCCGCCTAGATAGGTCACAAGGTTCAAGGTAATGCCAAGTATCTTACTAGTATTCATGCAATTGTTTCAGCGGCCCACGATGCCAGGGCCGCCTAGATAGGTCACAAGGTTCAAGGTAATGCCAAGTATCTTACTAGTATTCATGCAATTGTTTCTCCCAACTTCCGCATGAGGGGGACTAATTTACGAATTAAGTTGAAGGATAAAGTTGATTTACCGTTTTCACAATGGTCACCGGAATAGCCCCCATGGCACCTGCAAATGTACCACGATCCTACTGTCGATCCCTGCGTTCTGTCGACGCACTGTCCCCCGTTAATGCATGGGTTCGGATTGGCTGTACAGTAATTGTTTACGCCTCCATCAACTGTGCAGGTAGAAGGAAGATTACCAGATTTGTGAAAAGTAGATTAAAGAATAGATTTATCAACATGGTTAAGCTTATGAGGCTACTTACTTTGCAGGCCACGAAGTTCGCAGTGATCACCACTGAACCCATATAGGCACGTGCACATATACAAAGACGCGATGGACGGATTAGTAGTACGATCTGTGCATGATCCACCATTTCTGCATGGATTTGCCATTAGTCTGCAGTAATTTGTTAAAAGGCCTGTGTTGCCCTGACCGCCTATAAAGGTTGAAAGTTTCGAGGTTATGCCAAGTATTTTCCTGGTATACATTCCATTCCTACTAGATACCGATAACCTCACAACTTCTGCCCGCATGAGGGCGACTACGAGTCTCAACTCGCAAGCCAAAATTTACGAATTAAGGTAATCTACCGTTTTCGCAATGGTCACCGGAATATCCCCCATTGCACCTGCAGATGTACCACGATCCGATGGTAAAGTCCTGCGTTCTGTCAACGCACTGTCCTCCGTTAATACATGGGTTTGGATTAACTGTACAGTAATTGTTTACGCCTCCATCAACTGCAAAAGTAGAATAATTATTAGATTCATTGACTAGGTCAAGCTTAAAATGGGCTACTTACTTTGGACACCACGAATTTCGCAGTGAGCACCACTGAACCCATAAGGGCACATACACGTATACAAAGACGAGATGGACGGATTGGTAGCAAGATCTGTGCATGTTCCACCATTTCTGCATGGATTGGACAATAGTCTACAGTAATCTGTAAAGACGCCTCCGATGCCCTGACCGCCTGTCAAGGTTGAAAAGTTTCACGGTTATGGCAAGTATTTTACTGGTATTTAGTCCATTCCTAATACTAGCAATACTAATACTGATAATCTCACAATTTCTGTATGTGGGCGACTACGAGCTAAATGGAGTAGCAAGCCAAAATTTACAAATTAAGATGGAGAAGTTAATTTACCGTTTTCGCAATGGTCACCGGAAAAGCCCTCACGGCACCTGCAGATGTACCACGATACGATGGTAAAGTCCTGCGTTCTGTCAACGCACTGTCCTCCGTTAATACATGGGTTTGGATTAACTGTACAATAATTGTTTACGCCTCCATCAACTGCAAAAGTAGAGATATTAGATTCATTGACAAGGTCAAGCTTACAATAGGCTACTTACTTTGATTACTACGGAGTTCGCAGTGAATACCACTGAATCCATAACGGCACGAGCACGTATACAAAGATGAGATGGACGGATTGGTAGTAAGATCTGTGCAAGTTCCACCGTTTCTGCATGGATTTGCCACTCGTCTACAGTAACCTGTATAGACACCTCCCTTGTGCAGGCCGCCTATCAATGTTGGAAGTTTCATGGTTATGCCTTGTATTTTACCGATATTCATGCCATTCTTATAACTCGGTTACCGGTAATCTCGCAATGATTGCCACTGTATCCGTAAATACAGCTACAAATGTACAACGAGGTAATGGTTGGTCTACTAGAACGGTCGACACAAAGACCTCCATTTTGACAAGGATTTCCTATTCTTGAGCAGTAGTAAGTGTGAAAGATATCTGGATTTTGGGACCCACCTTAGAAAGGATATATATAATTAAAACATGCGATGAACAAAAATAAAAATGGATCTTGGGTCCGATACTTACCTCCAACTTCACAATGGTCACCAGTATACCCTACCGGGCAACTACAAATATACCAGGATGTTAGTGCCGGCCTCGTAGTTCTGTCAATACAGGACCCTCCATTAACACAACGATTTCCATAAGTGGTGCAGTACGCACTCGTGCTAGGACTCTGTATTGGATCTGCATAAAAAGTAACATTACAAGGATCAAGTTAAAAGAGGGATTACGACATGGTACATTCATCATAAACTACGCAGTAGGTTTAAATATTATACTCACCAATAATAACACGAGTTTCACAGTGGGTACCAGTAGCTGTCGAAGGACATCGACAGTAACCACCTTGAATAGCATTTACACAGAAGCCCCCGTTCAAGCAGGGATTAGTATAGCAATTGAAAAATCCAACTCCAATAGGGTCACTGGGAACAGTCATACCTAAGCAACACAAACGTTAAACGATCTCCATTGATAGGACCAACTAATTATCATAACATACTTATTTCACAATGTTCCCCTGAATACGACGCAAGGCAGCGACAAATATACCACGATTGGACAGTTAGATCAGTTGAACTATCAACACAAGCTCCTCCGTTAATGCAGGGATTTGGATTCGTTGTACAGTAGTTCGCCACACCTAAAAAAGGCAATATAAGACGTGTACAATGTGACGTCGAAATAAGAAGCACATATTGTTCATGCCACGTGGCATCACTGACCTAACACTTCAGCGAGAGAGCATAGCAGCAACAGAACGCTGAAAATAGAAAACATAAAATTTAGTGGTATTAAACATTATGAAAACATATTTCATAGTTTCCTAACTCTACTATACTTACGAAAACTCCAAAGAATTCATCTCGAAAGCCAAAAACAAAAAAGCCAAAGTCAACACAAGGCTATTCCGGGACAAAACTAAACAAACCAAACACAGACAACTGAGGGTAGAAACTTAAATACTATGGCTTGGCATAAATACCGCCTTATATACGTGTGCTGTAACGCATATTTTGAAATTAACTGAATTCGATTGGAAAAAATGTTGTGCTGGTTGCCTTTAATTGCCCTTTTTTGGTGTGATAAGGGAAAAAACACACGATATAATAAGAAAGAAAACAAGGCAAGAAATACAATTCAATGATTGTTTAAAGCTCTATTAGCAATTGGTTGATCGACAGCCTCGAAAAATTCTTCTTCAGAGGTAATGAGAGGGCATAAACTATCGTACATATCTGATTGTGATTATTAGGAGCATACAAGATTGAAATCACGCTTATCATGAGCATGTACATGTGTCATACTATGATTTTTACATTCTAACTAAATTTATTGTTATTTATAACCCGTGGATTGCGAGTCGCCTTACTTAGTGATAATTACAGAGAATTTTTTAGTAGTTACAGAATTCGGCTATTGCACAATTCCTTGCCAATGAAATGTTGACTTTTTTCCCTGTTTAACTGCGGTTGGGAAAATGTCCAACAACACGTCTTGACTAGACTAGGAAGCACCACTAGGTAAATATTTGATGCAATTCATGATAGGGATCTGAGTAGTATGAACACATACCGAAAGAGCGACATGGCTTTTCCTGAGTAAACCTTCAACGAAATTGCTCTCATAGGTATAAATCCAGACCCAGAATCCAGACGCTAGGGGCGTTACAGCGTTCCTGAGTAGGATTTTATTCCTTTTTAGACCCAGACGGAGGCCGGACCGAGGGTTTTCTTGTTCACACTATATTATGTTTTTCGTAACATACTTCTACGCTCGTACGATATCAGAACTTTGAGGACTAGCAATACAATTAAGTGATGACGAAAACCCAGAAAAGCAAAACCACGAGGAGGTTAGTGATATACCCGGTATTAGCTATTATTATCATTCTTAGACGTACAGCATGCGTTTTGTTCCTTCTGCAGTAATACGTTTTTACATCTCTGACATCCAGTCAATTGGATATCACTGACTTATACTGTCTAAGGTGCAGTGCTAAAGGACCAATAAATTATTGCTAGCAAAAAGAAGTCCTAAAACCTCTAGCTTGCTGTTTTACTACTGTTTCTTGTTTCTTTGTTCTAGTGTTCACAGACAAAAAGAAAAGATACTCGGAATACTAATTTTTCTATTGACATCAGCCAACGTCCGAATTTGCATTCTTCGAGTATTGTTGAAAAAACTATTTTGCTATGGCAGAACAACAGTGTTTATTTTGAATAAAAACAAACAATTGCTGTTATAATTCGATTTTATTTTGTCAATACGAAATCACGTAGGAAATTATAAATCGTAAACCAAATCCATGCTGGATACAGCACTGCTGTGTTTTATTCACAAGGTCCATTACTGTACTCAAATCTAAAATGTAAATATATGGGTTTAAGAAACTAGATTTCTGGTAGCTGATTTTGAATTTGCAGTGCTTTCCGAACCTCCGATAACCTCCCATTAGATTTAAGAGGACGGAGCGACTTATATATTTACGAAGGAATTGGAGGTGTTGAGTATATTGGGCTTGAAAATTGACCTCGATTTATTTTAGAATTGAACAATTCGAAGTTTATGATATTTTCCCGTTTATATTGTTCCGTATTAGAAGCTGAAATCTTTCACGTTTTTCCTTACATCTATATATTATTTTCCTCTTGGAACACAAGACAAAGGAGGTTAATATTTTATCGGGATCAAAAAAGGTTTGGAAGCCACTGTTCTATACATCCTATGCTACCTACCCTCCGGGGTGTTCACAACAAAGAGCACACATATTTCTGTGTTCTTCTTTTGCATCGCCAATAACAGCACATATTAAATCCCCTAACATCTTGTTACACCTGCACAGTGGATTAAATTCTGTGCAGTCCTGCAAGAAGTTTTGAAGAAGAGTTTAAACGTGTGTGTAAATGAAGTTGAATGTCTTATCATACTCGTAATAATTATTAAAGCATTCTCAGTTGCTCTCAGAATAAATCAGCACATTGTTAGCTATATACACAGACATGCACAAAGGGTATGCTTGAAATTAGCGGCCGAACTATTTAAAACAAAGTTGATATACACTGCACAATACATAATTTTTCTTACCATATGCGCTGCATCTGAAATATAAAACAGAAATTAGTTTTAGTGACCTGTCGTGTTAGTGTTATGTTAGATACGCAGTTTCATACCAGCCGTCAGTGACAGAGCCACCAGCACAACAACCAGCATTGATAGAGTCTTCATCACTTCAAGTTTTGTTAGTCTCTTGGTACCTAAGTATGATATTTCTAATGCTTCTGTAAATTTTATTGATAAATTGATTTAAAAAACCTCAAATAGATCAAATTGATCGACTAATTTGGAAATTTTGAGCCACGTCTGGTCACTGATTTGTGACTTGAAGTTCGAGTGTCAGCAAAGTCTTAGGAATTTTCCGGCGATGACTTGCGACCCGACTCGTGGCTTATTGAAAAATGGAATAAGAAAAGCGCTGACTGCAGTTTTTAAATACATTTTGTCTTATTTATTCATTGGGCGTTCTCTCTGATAAGAAATTTGCTGACATAAACTTTAGGAAGTAATACGATGTAAATACACTAGGATCGTTGTTGTGTAGGAATAAACCACAAGTCTGCAAACATTTCATTTTACCCTATCATAAAATTCTGATTTTAGTTTGATCCTGGTGTATAGTCTGTTGGTGTAAGCACTACATACGTGCTTGATTACCAATAAAATATGAATTCTAGTAATTTATCACGTTTTCATATTATCACCAGTGTTTAATTTTTTAACTAGAATTGCGCCACAATTACTATAGGTGTTTTATAATATTATCATAGCACGGTGTGGATGAACTCTCTCAAGAGTACTGCAAAATATATTTTTAAACTCGGCCGACAATTTAGATATTTCATCCGGCAGACAATATGTAGTCTTATGCATGAGAATATTAAAAGAAAGAGCGAACACGAACTTGCCGGGCAAGCTATCAACGGAAAGCTCTTACAGATAAATATCCAGATTCATATCTTGGCCATTAGCGCGGCTTTGAAGTACGATTTCATCCCTTCCGGACTCGGGTTTTATTGTTCGTAATATTAAAAATATGGTGCTACAGAAGAATCAGTATTATAGAAATGACTTAAAAATCCAATATTGTGCCGATTGAAGATAAAAATAGTTAACTTCATTTGCTACGACGCCGGAAATTCCATTCATAATAAAACGATTTGTAGAGTTTTAAATCAAATATTTGTTGCTAGCTATGTTGCCTGTAGGACAATTCACTGTACTGTACTAAGTTTAAGCCCATTTAAAAAAGATATACCAAAAATATTTCATCATTTGCCAGCGCGCCAACAGGGACGAGCAAACGTTGACAATTTCCGGGTGATCATGCTTGCTGGCAATTTTTTATGTCACGTAGACGGGAAAACTTTATGTCTAGACTTGATTTACGGGCCGAGGCAGCGAGATACTCAAATATTTTTTAAAGATATGAGCGGTATTCAAACAGTGGCATTCAATGATTGATTTACTGGCTCAAACAGCGAAGCACATAATTACTTTGCAGAGACATAGGAACTATTCCAGCGCTTGTAATCAGGGATTGCGCAAAACAACGGACGATGTTGTCACACACTGAGGAAGGGACTGTCCCATACTGTCATTTTGCGGAATCAAATATTTCAGACAACGATTCAGATAGTCATTACTTAGGGAATTTAACGCTAGTAATCAATGATTGCGGAAAAAGCAAGTGCGATGTCGCCATTCTGTCTCCATACTGACATCTTGCGGAATCAAATATTCCAGACATCGACAGATAATTATTACGTAAGGGATTTTAACACTAGTAATCAAGGATTGCGGAATAAACAAGTGCGATGTAGCCATTTCTTCCCCGTACTGCCATCTTGCGGAATCAAATATTCGCGATCACGTAAATCCTAACAAAATATCGCCAAGATAAATTCACGTATATACACTATTCTTTTAAGAAATGACTTGGTTTTCCACGTGTCTAATTCACTGTGTTAATGATATTCATTATATAGTATAGCTGATAACAAAACAGGGAAGTATATTTGTAAGCATTCGGGCTGATGAAAACTGCTAGTCCTGGCTCCCATGTGTCGACTATGTTACGATAATTCGAATAACCAAAATTGACTGTTCAAACCTCTTATTATTAAGAATTCCAGTCTACCTTCTGGGCTTACGCTTAAGCGCTTTGATCAATTATTGGTGGATTCCATGACATACAGTTTGCTTCATAGCAAACCCATTCAATAATCCTTCAGGATGATAGCCAAGGTACTGTACATATCTTATCATAACCTCGATATCGAAGGACAACCTCAAACGCAGTATTCGAAAACTTTCATCCTAACCAGGATTTTAACCAACGACCCACAATAATCTACAAGAGTGAAATACAATGTCCACCATCTGTAGTCTTGAGAATACAGAATAAAAGATTTTCTGTTCGAATGTGCCTTTCACGTGATTCAGTAACGCAAATTAAAAAATACAAGAAACGTCTGCTCGTATTTTCAAAATGGTCCTCACCTCTATGGTATGAAGAAGAAATCTGGAGTGTTTCGGAATAGTACACAGATTTAGAATATGAATAAATTCTCTGACAATGTAACACTCATATAAATGAAGGAAAGACTGTATTCCAATGACATACTTTCAAAAGTTAGTCTTTTCGGTTCAGTATACGGTTTTAATATCTTCTCAGAATAATTTTTAGTTCTTTTAAATTTTGATTCAAACCTGAACCCCAGTGACTATAGTAGGACCGTCTTATTCGTGTGCACACAAGTTCTGTATAGATACTGTGATAGTGGGAGATATTATATCAATCTAATAAAGTGTACTGCAAGTGATAAAAAAAGTACTAATTCAAAAACTAGCTCTAGAAAATAAACTCCAAAAGACATTGACCCAGATGATTTCGATTATCATCCTACAACATATTTTCATGTATGTTTCTGTCATCACTTGATGAATGTTCCTCAATAAGTTCACTCATGCTGTACAAAAGGATTTGGTATCGCTTCCATGCCATCCTGTGGGCATATCAATACAACAGATGTCCCTCTACACACAGTTAGACCTAGCTGTCTGGTGTCTTCAGTGAGTTTGTAAAAATCATCAGGGTCTCGTAGATATTCTGTCGTACTGTCAAGCACAAGATTGAGTAATGGATCGAATCCTTTCAAAATCCCGCTCGCCTCTCTCCCACCATGAAATTTAACTCTGATAGGACGTTCCAAGTATTTGGATAAATCAAGAATACTCTCTTTTTTCTTTCTTTCAGCCATTATAATGATGGTTACTTGATACTGAGTAGCAAAACTTCTGCAACATCAGAAACAGATCATAATCACTCTAATGACTTTGACTGACTTTTGACATGACATGAGTCGGAATTTTTGTTCACTGATTGAAGTACAACAATTATCTACTTAAACAGTGAGATTCCACTGACTTGACCACAACATTCTTCAAGCTTTTGTGATCTTGTTACGTTTCATAAATTTCCCACAGTTCATCTCATAAATGTATATAATTGCGTAGCAGTTTCACTACATCATGCTTATACAATCAAATCATTTTTTTATAGTGATATTAGATCAGAACGCTCAAAATTGAATTTTAGTTGTCTCAAGTTAGTCATTCAAAAAAGTAATGCTAACAGTCATTAGTCCTAATACTCTGGCTTAGCTTAGCAAACAGTTGCTAAACATTACATGAACATAAATTACATAAACGCACCGCTACTACTACAGCTCATGTTCTGCATTTGGTCCACAGGTAATTAGTCAAAGGTCAAGTCGCTATAGCGTACTTAGGCGAAGTCTATATATTATTATATAGTCTTTGGGTTAGCTTATGGTGTAGGTGGGTTGTATGTTCATCCTTGACGGTTTATAAAAACACGTATACGTGTCAGAGGGATATTTTATTCCAGTTCGCCGGAGCCCGATATTTTATTGCTCCATCCCTTTCGGATGTTGACGTACGTTGGTGGTTTGGGGATTGGATAAGCGATAGGATTTTCTAATGCTTAGGCGTTTGTGTTAATAGTATTGAACAATTTTTGCGATAGTGTTAGCAATGAACCAATTCTAATTGAAGAAATTTATATTTTAGTTAATCTTTGATCGAGAACGTAATTATTTGTTGATGTGGAAATAACCAAAACGTATTTCCGAACTAAGTGTAATCAAAATCCCTACAAATAATTGTCATGACTCAAACTATTCAAATTAACTAATTTGCCTGGTATTTTTTATTATATATTTAACGAGCTGGGTGTTTCTACATTGCTCAAGATTAGCAAAAGACATGAATTCCGCTGTAGTAGCAATTGTCGCCTTATATCAACAGTGATTTCAGTTAACTCCCAAGAAGACAACACCGCTACGTTAAAAATAGGAAAAAGTATTGACAGGCCCCTGAGTAATGATCCCAGGTAAACAATCGGATTTTCTTTTGCTAATACAAAATAATATGAAGAAGATGCCCGGCAAACCCCTGCGGTATGACGAAAGCAGTCATTCAGTTTAACCAAACCATAACGTCGCCGAGTCAATTTAAATACGTATTACATATTTGCTTTAGAGGCGTACCAAGCGTTTAGACGTAAGTATGCGCTCGGATTTTTACTTTTACGCACGGGAGCCTTTTCTCAGCAAACATTGCGATGAATCCACATTGCGAGAATAGTATGGGTAAATAAAATCAGACCATAGAATTGAGCTGTTCATTATAGTTGTGGCTTGATAAAGAACTGTGGCATTCAATGTATTATTTGAGTTTATTATCATCTACAGATTAGGTTGGCAATTGATAGTATATGTATTTTTCGTATTTCATGTCGTATTGGAAAAGAGAGCTGAACATTGCTAGAAGGTATATCAATATTATGACAACATTTATGGGATAAAGGAAGCGCGCTACATCGACTGTGTGCTGGGAAGCTCATCAACGGTAATTCAGTTGTTCCAGTATAGAGATACTGAAGGCGTTTATGAAAACTGGATAATGGGGAAGCTGAGACCCAAACATGAAATGCTTGTATATAGGTAAGAATATTGTATATGCGTGCTGTTGTATTATTCATACGGATTAAAAAAGGTGATTTGATATACCAGATAGCATTTGTATTTTCCGGCTATTTTAACAGATTTATACTTAGCCTACTTGGTGGATTTTTCATCGGGTCGTACCTGCTGCCAAACTCGGAAAACACTGTCTTACGATATCTCGGAGAAATTGTTTGCAGTACCTCACATCCGTACGTAATAAAGGGAAAGGAACTCACTATGAAGGTACTGCAACCACAGAAGAATCTTAATGTCCAATCAGGAATATTATACATAGGTAATTACCATTACGATACGTTACGCTGAGTGTGTAAGTGTGTAAGTGTTAAGTAATGGGTTCAAGTTATTAAGAGCGGTTCCTTCAAAACCCCGGTTACGTTAGAGTAGGTTAGTGTTAGTCAACCGTGACTTAACTTGTACCAAGTAATGTTTTTATTGCGTAATCACCAAGAAAGCTTTCCGATTGAAGAATTTTGGAGTAAGTCACAAGTTCGAATCAAATTTATTGTTATACCCAGTGGGTGATGGTTAAAAGAGGAGAAAGGGGAGAGGGGAGAGAGGAGAAAGGAAACAAACGAAGTCTCTATCTCAGCGCAGCCTTTATGCTGCCACTCAAGCCTTCAGTTTCCGTTTAATCATGAGAAATAATTACCTGGATCAAAAAATGTGGGAGTGTTGTCCCCACCTCAATACACTACGTACACCCCGATTCAATTGATGACAACATCTGAAACAAAAAACTTTCAAAAGGGGGCAACTGAAAAGGATATTGCGATCTGTCTATGGCTGGCCTCTAGATTAGATTAAATTAGCGAATAAGACAAAAGCTACAGTTGGATATTTAATACTATGCTATACAACACGTTGAAAGAGATTCAAAGACGGAATCCATGGAATTTCTCGCCCGCTAGAGGCTCATATTTATACTTTAAACGGAGTTTTATTTTTTCTACAGGAATGATGTCAATGAGCAAAAATCTTAATTCGCGCGTGCAGGCAGCTGTGGATACTTGGGTCCACAAACAACATGTAAAACTAGAAATTTTCGCCAGAAATAACGGCACATGGAATTCTGGCGGAGGGCGTGCAACAACCCTCGCCGGAGGTACGAAGATAATTCAGCTGCCAGGAGTTTCCGACACATCATATCCCCCACAGAAAAAGAGCTTTTCCATGTTGAAGTATATTCACGACAACCATTTGAAAAAGTGAGTTGTAATGCTGTATATATCAAATATCAGCATATACGGTACTACATAATAAATTAAACATTTAAAATAAGTACAACACACAAGATATCGAAGCAAAACAGTGCTCTTCGTTTCACAGTTTCGACTGGTTTCTACGACTAGACGACGACGCCTACGTGAACGTAGATAAACTACTTCAATTTTTAAGTGGAGTTGATTCATCAAAACCGATTTTAATGGGCCGCCCTGGCTTCGGAAAGCACGCAGACGATTTCTTGTCGGGCGGAGAAAACTATTGTATGGTAAGTGACAAGTTTATTTGCTCGTACCCCTTTGTCAGATAGTTCACTTGGCCCGTTCATATTTGTTCAGGGAGGGACAGGAATTTTGTTTTCAAAAGAACTATTGAGAAAGATCGGTCCCGAGTTATCAAACTGCCTGAAACAAATGTACACTGAACATGAGGACATTGAACTAGGAAGATGTGTTAAACGGATTTCAGGAATTCAGTGCACGTTGTCTTGGGAGACGACCAACGTGTTCTATCAGAATTACGATGGAACTGGGACTTATCAAGCAAATATACATGAAATTTCGGAAAGAAAACGAGGTTTGATACCAATTCTACGTTGAAATTAGGGACGGATTGACAACAAGAATATCTGTACAACGCCATGTGGGATTGTCAAAAAAATTGTCACGGAAATCTGTGGCCTCCATCCCCGGGAAATCGTCGTAAATATCAAAAGGGTCCTGACGCCTAATCATAGCCTATTTGTGGCTGATTCATGGGCCGACCTAGTTAGTGAATGATGACCAAGCGAGTTTTAAGACCCAGCGTATTACGATTTACAGAATTGATCCATATATTTAAGTTCAGTATTGTATTGTATCAAGCACAGTATTGTCTTTTAAAGACAAAACATTCTGGACAAAACAAAATACTGAATTATCCTTCTGTGAGTACTCAACCACAGTTCACTCGACAGAGACCAGTTATTATACTAGGAAGTTGTTTCCCTCTCATCAGCTATCACTATCCATTTTCGAATAACCACTTATCGCTAATATTATAGTTTCAGCACTCATTTTCCACGCCAACAAAGAGCCGGTCTATCAATACAAATTTCACAAAAAAATGCTAGAAGATCGAGTGACTGCCTTGCTGACGAAAATAACTAAGCTTCAAACCGACGTGAAGAAAGTGCAGAGTGCAATACAGGGAAATAATTTCAATGTTGAGGTAAAATATTTACTTTAAAGGAGCTATGGCCTTCAAAGAATAACAAATGATGCCAAAATGGGTTATGTTACTTTTTCTTAAAATACTATAAGACCATGAAACCACAATACTAGTTCCAATGCTCTATTCCACAGGCCTGGAACGCCCGCGCTGGTTGCGAATGGGATTTCAGGAGCAGCAGGAGTCTGTACATGGCTTCGTTCGTGCAGCCGATAAGGGCGCTCCCAAAAATTATGAGAAACACGGCTGTGAACTACATCTATTTCACCATGCAAGAGTTGCGATTACAATATCCCAGAATTCAGAAACACATCTCAGAAATACACGTTCAACACATGCGAGGCTATGTCAGTCCCTTCACTTCGACTGATATTATCGCAAAACTCAAAGTGATTGGGAGAAAATCTGTTACGTACTTGAACAATATTTACTTCAGGAGGACGTTCGCTGCTGGCAAGGCAATATTTTTCGGAGAAGATCAACAAATTGACGTGGCGAGATTACGAGAACCTCGTCAAATTGGCCCGATTGTCACAAGCCCGCTCACTCGAGTTAACTTTATAATGGCTCTGAGCGGTAGGCCTGGAAATCTCGTACGCTTTTTGCAAAATTATAAAGATTGCTTTTTGCAACAAAGCGAAAACATTAGTTTAACCATAGTTTATTTTCCCGACGAGAAAACTACCGTAAATTCGGAGACGACGGAAGGTGACGACACGATGAAATTTGTGGAGCAAAACCTTGAGCAGGTACGAAAGGAATATCCGGAAGCCGACCTTAAATTGGTTCCGGTCAGAAACGGTCTCGCGTTTTCCCGCGGCATAGGAATGCAAATCGGCGTCAAAAATAGGGAGAACGAAGGCGAGGAAGACAAATTGCTTTTCTTTTGCGACGTAGATCTCGTTTTTCAACCGGAAATACTGCTTCACATAAGGCGGAATACGATTCGGGGAAAACAGGTTTTCTATCCGACCTTTTTCAGTCAGTACGATCCGCAGCGAGTGTACGAGTATTACGAAAGTCCTAAAACGCACTTCTACTTCGAAGAAATCGCCGGTTTCTGGAGAACATTTAGCTACGGCATGGTTTCGCTATATACAAGCGACTTTATGAGGACGAACGGATTCGATATGTCAATCAAAGGCTGGGGACTGGAAGATCTCAGATTTGTGAGTATTAGTTATGTGGTCATATTTAATAGCACAGGTGTGGAGAAAAGGGCAGATTGTGACATTATTAAATTATCATACAAGAAAGTAAAAGTAACAAACGCGAATGAATGTAATGCCTTCTACACAAATCAGGCGTCCCACAATGTAGTATGGCTTGCATAGTTGGGTAAACCCGTATGGGTAATATTATCAGTCTTAAGTCGACATTTAACAGAGGCAATCCTAGAGTATAACTGTATTCGAGTTTGAAAATTCTTGATCTAATCCAGTCCTGTTTAATGTGCTATCTCTAAGAATATGATAACAAGGTTCGTTATTTACAGGCCGACGAAGTTTTGAAAGCGAAACTACAAGTATTTAAATGTAACGAGCCTGCCATGGTCCATGTCTATCACGACAAGGATTGCCCAGATACCCTCACCAATGAACAACACAAATCGTGTCAAAATTCTCGAGCACAACACTTCGGACCTCAAACCTTAATGTATTTTCTTTGGGAAAGACGCATGAGCAGTGAAAATATCACAGAGAATGAATACGAAGAAGAAGAAAATGTTAAAGTGGAACGATAGCGAAAGACTCCGATGGAGAAAAACGTCCTACAATGGTCCATGTCAAAAGAGGATATGAGCCATCACTGTGCAATCAACTGATAACACATTATAGATAAGATAATGAGATTGTCAATAACTGGATATCATGTTGTGGTGGTAGATGTGTATTGCGGTATAATATCTAACTTTTAACACCATTATGAAACCCGAGTAGGCTAAAAACTGGATCAACTTAAAATTGCTTTCATATATTATTTCTTATCACATAATTATTATGTTAATCCTATTTTATATTTATTCTCTTTACAAATTATATAAGTGGCCAAATAGTAACACAGTGTCAAATATAATATGTTTGTAGCACAAATCGCTACAATCTGCTGTACAATTTTGGAATTTATTTTTAGATAGAGCGGGATTGACCATGAGGTGAATTTGACTGGATAAAAGGGGTGGTAAAAAAATTCACGAAGAATCATGTAAGATCCTCGGTGACCTAGGGATCAGTTGAATTGTTCAATGATTGAAAGATTGAAAACCAATCTTAAAGATATAAAATATAAATAAAGTTTATTACAATAAGTTCATTATAAGCATTATGTGCAATACCATACATGACTAGCGAGCAAAAAATTGATAATACATTCAAGGCCAAACAAAGGCATCGTAAGGAAACTGGGAATATAAAAAGTACGGATAATTATGAACAGAATAGTTTTTTCAGCTTATTTCGAAAAAATCCTCCCCATTAACTTGGAGCCAAGAACGAAAACGGACAAAAAGATAACGACGCACTGCAATCGGTAGAGTGAAAGCAGAGCAGAAACAGAAAATGAATCACAGTTTAACAGTTCGCTACTTGTGAGCTGCAAAACGAGTTTTTTAGAATGTGGACTCGAACAGCGAATATTTCTAAATCTCAACTGGACGAATTTAGTTTGCCTCGCAACCCAGTAATAAAATCGTCTTATTTTACAATCGCATCTCCACAAGTTACCTTCCGTATTGATCGAAGCACTGCTTATGTTATAGACGGGCAAGACCTGACCCGTGTCATTCTGTACGTAGAAACGACCTGTAGAGGTAATGAACCATTCCTTATGAAGTACTGTTAAATAGTTGTGACTTACATCTACAATCCGTAACAACGGCAAGTCTTGGAACAGGGTAGGGTATAAAAAAGTCAGTGCGTTGTTTTGTAGATAAAGATATTTCAAAAATACGCAGCGTGAAAATGCGTTTTCGTCTATTTTAACAATTTCGTTATCTGCAAGATTCAGAACTTCTATTTTAGATAATCCCAAAAAAGAACTGGAGTTTATCATCCTTAACTTATTGTTATTCAAACGAAGTTCTTTCAATTTGGAACAAAACGAAAAAGCTCCACCTTCAATTTGCTCTATGGCGTTATAACTTAAATCCAAAGTTTCCAGCAATGTCAATACCGAGAGGTCATCTGGTTTGACAACGAAAATTTTATTTTGTTGCAGGAGTAAATGCGCTAGAGACTTCCCGCATTCGACATTCGAAACGCCGGCAGAACTGATGGACGTCAGGAGGTTGAAACTCAAATCTAATCGCGTCAATTTAATACAATGAAAAAGAGCTAAACTGGGAATTTCTGTTATTGAATTACGAGACAAATTCAAAAAATCTAAAAGAACCATATAGTGGGCAAACCTCGTGCCCAAATACCAAATAGAGTTATGACTCAAATCCAACGTTTTAACGCCCATCAGAAACGCGAACTCGTTTCCTATCCGAGTTAAATTGTTGTGTGATAAGTCTAAAAATACAAGGTATTTCATGCCACGAAGAGAATCTACAGAGATTTGCTTTATCCTATTCTCTGATAAATCTAGTGAACGCCATTTGCTTAGAGAAGCTGTGGGAAGATATACTGTGCTATTCGTGTGGAATTTTTCCGAGAGAGTTGTCGGCATCCCAATTTTTTCTATTTCATTATCTGATAAATCGAGTTCTCGAAGTTCAACCAGTGGAGAAAATGTGCCGTAAGGAATCCCTCTCACGCGAGAGCTGGAAAATATTACCTTCATTACGCTTGTTTAGAATCAACAGAGAAGTAATATTACGGGTTCGCTTGCAGCTAAAATTAAATGTTACATGTGCGAGACTGTGGTGGTGATCAGTTTCAAGAAATAGATGTAAGCTAAAGTACGATATACATTAGGCCCCTGTCCATTCATTAAGAAGAACCTGATCCATATAATTACAGCTTCTGGTTTATATACTGATAGAAAGAGATAATCTAATTGAATTCGATACATTGTAGTTCAACCATAACAAAATAGTTCTTACTTGGTTATTTTAAGAATCCGTAGAGAAGTTGCATCCACGAATAAATCTTTTGGGAGGAATGAGAAATCGCTTTCTGTCATAACCAACACCTCAGTCCGATTCAACGTCATCGTTGTGAAACGGCTAGTATTGAAGCGTTTGCACCGCTGCAATTTTGCCTCCTCGAAACAGACACAATCATTCGGGCAACGCTGCCCATTATCCAAAATATTTTCATTTCGACGCCGCAAGTATAATCCACCATGCGAAATACAGAAATATGTTGACAGAAGCAGTTCCAAAATCAAAGCAGTCACGAAAAAGGTCATTACTAAATGCCAGTCTACGAACAGTGATTAAACCGTAATTCTATGCATGTCCGCGGGGCATTACTGATCACTGCTGAAGACGACTTGTGTAACCTGCTAACTTGAGGTATTCAGAAATTAGAATGATGCCGATAGTATAAAAGAATTACATCAGGCGGTATTCAAAATAAACACAAAGAGGAGTGTCACGTGGAGAAATACAATTAAATAAGGTATCTATATATTATATATAAAAGCATATACAATACACCTGATATAACTCACTTACTAGCTGTTATTCACAAGAGTACACATTTACAACCGATTTTCTGACTCCCATAATCATAAAATAAACAAAGGCGACCTGCGTGTTTAACGAACAAGGTTAATCATGAACTTTCAGTCGCTTTATTATATTAGCTAATTGAGTTTGCAAACCTTTTAAGTAGAAATATTATTTAACACAATATTTACTCCCTGTCAGATGAAATCTCAAATCGATTTACTCAACGCAGAATACTTTCTCCGTACAAAGAACATGTATTCTATCTTAATATCTGTATTTTATTTCCTGCTGTCAACTCTTGATGCTGATTTCTAGAGATACTCTTCGATAACAGTCTAATCTTAAGCCTTTTGTTCGATCAACGTTGGGAATTCATGAATTTTACATCGACTTAGTCCAATGCCAAGTAGATAATATCATTGCGTCTGCGCACATGATTCGAAATACAGCACACGATGGTATAAGGTAAAACTCGATATTTTAAACTTTATTATAATTACATTACATATGATTCAGCAACAAGCAGGATAGATACACCATGCGACTAAATCTAATCCTAATGGTTTCAAAACACGAACATGATGCTACATGGATAGTATTACCGATAACATTTTAGTTTTCAATGAAAGAATGTAATCCGTCGCTTGGACTTTAAAATACGACAACAAAATATCAGACTAGACTAGCGCAGCAGCTATTATACATCAACACTAAAACATACTAAGTTAACAAAAATCTGGGAAATTTCTAACTGAAAGAGCTGACTTGAAGGTGTTGACAAAAGTATGGAGAATTGGCTGACGATAGGACTAACGTAAGTCGGTAAAATCGGTAAATATGGAGAATCAACAATTATAACAATAATAATATATCGCGTATTATCAACCGAAATGGCAGTTAAAATATTAGCTTAAACGCTCTAAAGGTAGAAGAAGAATATAGCACCGTATAGTACTTGGCCTCCTTCCAATAATTGGAATTGTCCCTCATCAATATTGAATTCTATAACACATTCTATGAAAGCTATACACACAAAAGATACGTTTACAAACGCAATACCTCACATCGCAGTGAATTTGTATGACCGCGTAGGATTGATGAAAATAGTAAAAAAAAAACAGAAGAGAGTATACAGATAGTATTTATGGGCGTAGTTATATTAGTTTTATATTTTCTAGTAGGTTGCTTCAGAGACCTTAGTCCCCTTATAGAGTGCAATGATTAATACATTCCTCAATAATATGGTAGCCGAATTAGAGATACATTGCCTTAGATTCGTCTTATGCCTATATACATAAATATCTAGAATATATACCAAAATATGCATCTCTTCATAAATATACACGAAGACAAAATCTACAACACAGCTTTTCTCTATAATTGCCTGACATATGTTCTTCCAGTCCCGACTTGAAATCCAAATAAAGTAATAGATTTCAATCAAAGTAAACCATGGAGCACAGCATAAAACATCTACTGTACAGCAAATTATGGATACCGCATAAAAAACATATTTTGCCTCAAACGTTCCTATCTTCATTCTAGCTACCAAGTAAACAGCACATTGTATGATACATAGATGGAGTGTGATAATCACGATAGTAATTTTACTAGGAAACTAACTACTACTAAATCCATGTTAGAAAAAGGTCTATTGATTCACCGCTAAATAGTCACATAGACAAAGATGCTGTTGTCTGTAATTCTGATTTCAATGCTATTTCTCTATGAAGTTTGGGTAGTTCGATCCGGAAATGTTTCACGGAGTCAATTTCATGACATCGAATACAACACCGTTTTAGACAACACAACTAACGAATTTTACGGATGGATGAGGGCATTCATAGTTATGCCAGAACAGAATCAGTACTCCTACTAAATCATTTCATTAGTCGGGGTTTTCGAATACCACTTCACACCAATTTCTATTCGATAAAGCTTAGAACCACAGCTATTCAAACACTGTTAGACGTCGAGGGTGTTTAAAAACCATTGTCTTACTAATATTACAGAAACCAGTCTAGTAAAGTGTTGTGAATCAAATAAAAGACACTTTACCTGTTTCATAAGCAAGTACAATACCTCCATTACATGGCTGAGTACAAGTCCAGAGTTCCAAATATGTTACGGCATTCTCGGGCGTGTGCGGTGATAGGCTTGTCGCATTGCCTAGCAAGACTGAGTTCCTCTGCTGTGAGACTATCATAAGCGTCCTTGTACACTCGATCAAATGCATCTGGAATGAGTGGTAAATAAAAGTAATGAACTGCCCGATTTTCGCGGTGGTATCTATATAGATTGCCCGGGGGTCGAGATGCATCCAAGAATAATGCATGAAAAAAGAAAACATGGGTCCATAGGTGACGGAATCTTAATTAGAAACACAGTAATGCCTGTTATCGTCTAAAATAATAATCTGGATACATAAGAACTTTTCCGTTAATAGGATTCTTCAGGCAAGACTGGCTTGCTTCTCGTATTGTCCCAAACCCAATTGCTGAACAGATTTAGCTCAATCACTTACCGACATCAATGGATTCTTTTCCAAGTGCTACAATGACTAAGTAAAGGATTTCACGATAAGCGCTACGGCGACCCATACTGTTCGAACCGTGCGTAGAAAATTCTTGCAACACCGCCAATAAGGGTCCTCGAACGTCATCCGATATGATGGAATGCCTGATCTTATTGAGGAAATCTTTGCTATATGGTTGATATTCATCGCAAACACTTTGCGTTGACACTGGATTATATAAACAAACAATCTCTCATATAAGCATTTAAGTATCGCAAAATCACAAATCGGGATCGCTGAAAAGAAACACTCACATTGGTGATAAGCCCAGTACATGGGAACCTTTGCCATGGTTTCACTGAACTTCAAGTTATCCCACACTACATATATAGCGACCGTGCTCTTATTGCTCTTCATGTTTTCTGCAGATTTGGAACGCGGTCTATTTGGATTGACAAGCTTGGATGTCAAAAGTAGGTTGAACAAGTTTGAATGGAGATTCAAACGTCTGAAGTACCACACCTACATTAAAAAGGGTTGTTAAATTTTTATTTCTTTACCTAACATTGACTGCAAACATTCAGCACTCACAACCTCTCAATCAAGTCGGTTTCAGTTAGTCTTTTTACCACAATGTAACTATTACATCTCCCTGGTATGAGGTTATTTTTGCACAAAGATATTATCAGACACAGTATCTGGTACATCTCAGTCGAACAAATGATATAGCCTCTTTCAATGCAATGCTGGTTTTTAATTAGCCTGACCAATATACGTATATGAAACCATGCATAACTTTGAATGTCTAAAACCTGAACCATCTCCAGAGTATTGAATAAAAACAGAGCTTACCAAATTCCAATATATGATTGGATGCTGATCAACGAATTCTGAATCACCCAACACCATCGAACCTTCATTTTCAAGCAAGCTCTCGAGTTCCTTTCGCAAGACGAGCGGACTTAAGTAGGGCACTGTTACTGGTTCTAATGTTATGAAAGTTTCCTCCTGACAAAGAAAATCTTTTTAGCTCGGGTGTGAAAAGTCAATTTGCCATATGGTTGACTGTCGACTGTTGATTTTTGAATTCCAAATATTTGAGCACAATAATTAAGCTTTTTTTAAATATATTCAAACCCTCGTTAATACCTGTTACAATTGATGCGAAAGGTAATGTTTGGTATTGGAATTCGACACCATTTACATACAATGACAAATATGTCCATGATCATTGAACATTGAAATACTCATAGGAAATATTACAATACAAAATTATATATATATAGTGAAATACAGTTCATAATTTTAATTCAACTTACAGTGCTATCAATGCTGACATTATTTCCCCGCGAAGATGACATTGGAAATTGTGCAGAATTTCTGTGAAAATAGAATCAAAATAAAACTGTAATTGTCAACACAATATATCTAAAATAAATGCTTCCTACATATCTAAAATTCAGTCAATTTGTATGTAAAATATTGATGTAATCATGGGTGGTAATAGTTGTGCCAATAAATGACTGGTCCCAATGAGTCAAACGGATATAAGAAAATTTTATTTCATTATTATGCAACTGACTGATACAAAATCAATGAAAATATCATCAGATAACTGAAAAATACAAACCTTAAAGATGATGGAGACTCTGAAAAGTTCGAAGAAGTTTCATCAGCAGATGCACTGGATCGATGCAAAGACTTCCCTCTTCCCGGTAAATTAGACCGAACAGCTGGGCTTGGTGGTGGGGTAATTACCAATGTTGGATGAGGTTTGAGTTTTTCATCTGGCTCTGGTTTGCTACTTTCAAGATTTTCATGCTGTTTAACAGTATGGGTTTCAGTTTCACTGTCAAGTTCTCGGTTATGATCGCTATTCGCTTGTGAAGTTGACAGTGAATCGTCAGCTGGTGTGAGCGGTAGATTAAATGATTGAGAGAATGATGCTATTGATTGTATGTCAGGTACAACTGATGTGGTTTTATCTCGAGAGTTACCACGAATGTCTTTGCTTTCTGATGACTTGTTCTTCAATGGTTCAATGGTCCTGTAATCCTAGAATTGAAAAAAACAGGTGTCACTTGATTTCTGCTGGAGATATATATTGGAATCAGTACCTTACGCATTAACAGAGGAAGGGACGTTTCACAATCAAATAAATAAAAATACCCAAAAAATTACGTATCAGAAATAGTACTAACCTTGATCTCAATATTCAAAAATGGTACAAAGAGAGAATTGCAGAATGGACAACTGAAACACAAATATAATGTATTAGTTTGATGGTAGTGAAACAGTAAATTTGCAAAAATATCCTTCTTGAATTAATATGCAATTAAACCATGAGGTCAGTATTATATATTATCAAGCTATGTTACATTAGTGTTTATGAGATAAGTCCTTCAAGCCTAGATTTCTTGGTGATATAAGCATATATACATTCTTTCTGAATATGATGGATTATTGAATTTCGAAAATGTATTTGGAAAGCTAACCGAGCACATGTACTCCACATGCAACACTGAAAATGAATAACTGAAGATGTCAAATAAGTCATTAGAACTCAAATTGGCTCAAGACCGATAAGAATTCCGGCTTAGATGCAGGTAGATCAGATAATATAACCAAAAAAAAGCTTACTGTGTATTTAAATTGGATTCATCAGCCATCCATCCTGCCATTATCTCTTCATCGTACACCAGACAACCACAACGGTGACATTTAGAGCAGCTGCTAATCATGACTTCCATATCTCTTGTGCCCTATACATTGACATAAATCAAGCGTTCTTTATGTCATTTGTCAAAATGCAGAGGAGACAAAAAATTGAACTTTCAGGGCTACTGCCTTTGAAACTTCATGGTGATAATATGTTTGTACTTGTAAACTTGCCTATAAAGCTTAGTGGAATCAAATCTTAATCTTAAGTAGAAAAATAATAACTTTCCACTGAAAATTAGAAACCAAATTACGGTACTAGACTTTGGCTAGGCATCACATTGAAAGGACAGGGCATTCCTTTTTAAAAAAAACCATCAATAGAGACATCCTGCTGCTGTTATATTACCAAACTAAGCACCATTCTATGCACTATATGAGAAATAAAGCTCCTACTTTAGCATTGAGAGAATTCATGGATGTTGTCAAATGAAGATCTGGAGATAGTGCGTTCGCACCGGGTACACCCAACATTGATGATCGTGTGTCATTCAAACCAGCACCTGTGGGAATATTAAAACGATAAATTATATGAAATGTTTCACTTAATATAGAAAGTACAAGACACAAACCTTGAGGTGGCATGCTAAGAGGGCGACGATTGGCTCCCTTCTTCCCTTTTTTCCCACCAGCATGTCTTCGTATATCAGCTGAATAATTACCACCTGTGTTAAAGATAATACCTTGTGATGTGGGGTTCAATTCAGAATTAACTACAGGTCATGTCCAAGTGTTTCTCACCAATGGGTTCGACTGAACTATGTATGCTGTCACTGCTTCGTAAACTGGTTTGACTGCTGTAAAGGTCGTTCTTGCTTCCTCCGAATCTTAGTCGGGATGAGGACGTGCCGTCGATGGCCTGATCTTCAGTCAGATTGCCCAAAGACCCCTTAAACTTTTCAAAAATCAATTAAGGCGGAGGCAAGATGTATTAACAAATACCAAGATGATGATTCTCCATGAAGACAATTTGTAAATTAGAATGTACTCACTTTTTCAGGGGTGTAGTATGCCAAATTGGTCTGTACAGTTTCATTGAAATCTTTAGCCAAATTGCTTGCCAGTTTCTTTGCCTTGCTTGCCATTCCGATGGTTGTCGCTTTCAACAAACTGTTCAGCTTTGATCCAGAATTGAGTAGACTATTTGATAGTGTGGAGCCATTTGCAAATGTCAAGGACCTAGTCACAATATCAAAAAATTAATAATTCATTTGTATTTGCATTTGACTACTAAATTTACTACAAAATTGACAAATCAATAACTCTTACTTTGAAAGGTATACCCAGAAAAAACATTAAGAGTCAACACAAGGAGATCCATTTTACTTGAAAGAGTGGGGGAGGTTTGGATTTAAAATGCTCAAGTATCTAGTATTTTAAAAAAGAATATGACCTTGAGAGCAAGCCAGGAGGTGGATGTCTCGTCAGAGTATCTTGGCCATCATCAGGTAGACTAGATTGTCTCTGCAAACTACGATTGTGATTATCCTGAACATAAAAATAAAAATTGAGAACAATAGCATAAA
>QRAM01000004.1:535353-642501 GCA_013436055.1 Halocynthia roretzi
ATAGGAATTAGATTATTCCAACATAATTAATTATAAATTAACTCTAATGACCATTCGTGATATATCCTAATTCACTTCAAAACTGGGAGCGTAATATCAGAGTTAAACTGTATATAGTTTTCCGTTTATAACCTGGAAGTACCACTAAAAGTGAACGGTTCAAGGTAATGTTATTGCTATTTCATAATTTGATTGATCAACAGTAGTTATTACTGCTAACCCGTAAAAAAAAAAAAAAAATGATAAAAAACAAATTTCTCACCCCTGTTCCATCAATAAGCGACTGTGATCTGTCAAAAGACTTATCATATTGTTTGATTTCTTCAACTAGATGTTTTCTTGCACTCTCTGTGAAGAGAAAGAATTTAGCAAACACAATTTTTTTATATCATTTCTAGTTAATGTAGAGTCATGGTGGCCTAGATAGGTGGTGGCATAAATAACTCAAACCTATTTTGAATAATAAAAATATCTTGTACCAGGAGAAGTCTGTCCATCGCCAACACCGTTTTCCGGAAAAGTAATTTGATTTTTCGACAACGGCGATAAAGGATCCAATGCAAGATCAGTGATATCTCGTCTCTCAATTTCTTGTTTGCTGCCGGCTGTTGATGCGTTCTGCATTTTATTTGCCATGTAAGACACCGTGCCATCGGATACATCCTCGATCACAGCCTCCTCATCCATCCCTATGACAAGATCACGTAAGTGAGAATCGAATTAAAATAAGAAACACAATAAATAAATCAGTACCATCTGTTTCTTCAGGAAGAAGATTTCGCATTGGTGTACTTGTCAACATGGCCATGCCGTCCACTATTGTGAGAGATTTTGTTCCTGAAAAACATCTGTCCTATAACGTATGTAGGCTCAAACATTACAATACATAACTTAACATAAATGTGTCACAAAAAAAGAAAAGATTGAGACAGTCCCTCCTTCCCCTTCTCAAAATTGTTACCTTGCAAAGTTCGATGATGGGAGTTTTTAAGTGGAGTACCGGTTGAATCTTGATGGGATCCGAAATCATTCAGAGTGGTTGGTGACTGATATTTCTGAGATAATTTGCTGCCGGATCTCGATCTGCTGGATCCACCGCTGCTAAAGATGCTTCTAGTTTTCGTGGGTGAAGAGGGAGTAGTAGACAGCATGTCTTCAGCAGTAAGATTATCAAACTGAAAACGTGACATAGGGGTATCTACAGAAGGTGTCTTGTTGCTATTGTGGCTGTGCGATAATGCATAGAAGGAATTATGTCCGACCAGCGGACTGATACCACCGCTGACTGAAAGGGAAATGCGAGGGTGAACACAAATTTTAATTCAAATTTAACCTGAGTTTGAAAAATTCCTCACCACTAAGAGTATGAGCAGGAATTGATGAAAGTGTTGGAGAAGACTTAGTTTCCGGATCAATACTGGATGGTCTCCTGCCACATAGTTCTTGATGCCTACGCCTGTCAGAATCACTTAGCCCAGCTAAAAGCTTTGAATCATCTCCATAAAAGGCCAGCATTTCTGGAGTACTTGGAGAACTTAGAACTGGAGCAGACACTGATCTAGCCTTTCTTTCAATCTGTAGATGTTATGCAGGTCAGGCACATATTGTAATTAAAATATACTAGAGTGTTATTATTACAAATGGTTGCTATGTACCCCTTTGGTGGAGGAACATCAAAGCATAAAGTTAATCCAATGGTTTAAATCATGACTAGACACAAGGTATACAAATTTTAAAGTAATATCTCACCTCATCCAATGTATCACCGGCGAACACAATATCTTCCACCGATTTCTCCATGGGTGAGGGAACAGGCGTATTCGAGTCTTCTGAAAATAATAAATATTTAGTCTAGTGAGCAAATGTTACTCGATATATATAAATATATATATTTAAGATGCATTCAACTGTAAATGTAAAATTCACTTCCCCTAAGGGATTTTGTTTCCCAATTCTTGAAATTTGCCCTATATATATATATATCAATGATTATTTCAGCCGTTATGCTTATCAGGTTATTAAGAATCGTATTAATTCAAAACCATGCTTTTTAAAAGTCAGTTGATTAGGAAGTCACTGAAATTAAGGAATTCATCTTGTTGTAGATCTTCGATAGACTCTCTGATTAGAAGTTATTATTAATTACCTAGCATTCTTGCAGGACATTTGTCCATTATTTCTGATGGCGTTACTTTGATTTCAATCATGCCTTCTGCTGTGTTAGTGGTATTAGCTTGTGGATAAGCACTAGCTTCAGTTACACTGGCAACCATTGGAGGCAATGAATCCGTTACTTGAACAAGTTCAGTTTTATCGTCTTCAGAGTTAGTCGAAGGTAAGTGAGAATTATGAGAAGCAGCAGAGAGAACTTTCTCGTTAGAATCGACATTTTTTATTGCACGCAGAGTTTCGTTATCTTTCGAACTAGGGCTGTGTTTAAGCTGACCGTCATAATCTGAATTGCAGATGATGGAGCCTGTTCTTCCTTTAGCTGTGTCATCGTCAGCAGACGGAGTCTTCAGATCAATGAGTTCTTCTTTCGCACAGACTTCTTCGTGTTGTGTATAATTTACTATGGTGTCATCGCTATGCAAATCTTGCCTGATAGATTTCAATTTATCGGCATCGTCTGATTTCTCACCGGCATGTCCGGGAGTGTGTACGTCCGATAAACAGAGAGTGGAAGGTGGCTGAATGATACGTCCGGATAAGGAACGTTCTAGTGTTGGAGGAGTCGCTGTCGGATCATATTCTGATGCTTCTTCAGAAACACTGCTTACAAGGCTGTCGGTAGTTTCGGTGCTCTTTGTTTCTGCTGTGGAAGATGACAATTGAAAATTACACAAACTAACAGTATGTATTGAGCGGGGAATTCCTATGTTAAGTATAGCTAATGTATGTGTCAGGACAGGAATGGTCAAGTAACCACTAAGTAAAAGAGCATCTTACTCTGATCATCCAAGAAATTATTGGACTTTGATTGAGATAACGATCCACGGAGGACTAAATCCTTCGGCATGGAATTGTAACCATGATCGGACTGGCCACCTGTGTAAAAAATATTGAACTGTAAAATAAAATTTAAAACTCCTTTGAAAGGAACCAATAGTATTTAAACAACCCGGCGCATACTATATACTTTCATACCTGCACTAATGTTGTCATCAAGAGCAGTAGTTGCTAGCTGAAGCTTCAAGTCTTCTGCATGCATGAGAGAATTACTTCTGTCTTCAGATGTCGAACTCAATGTCGCCTGGTTCACATATAAGTTGTTCTCTACGTCGTAGGGGTTTTCAGGACTTCTGTTAAATGAATCGATTTCGCTACTGGTGTCCGAGGACATTGTTACCGCGCTGTTATTGTTCTGCTGATACTGGATCCCTTGTCTTAATCTTGCAATCGCTTGCAAAACATTGCGCAATTTTTGCCACAGCATATACCTGTATGAAAAAAATAGGACATGAACAAAAGGAAACACATTTTGAGAAAACGTCATCAAGGTAAATGACATATAAAGCTTATGTCAAATGGTTGAGTACAATTACAAGAAAATTATTTTACAGGAAATAAAAAATATTAAAATGATATCTCACCCATCACGATTAGAGGAAGGCCAAGTGGATTTTAAAACCGCTTCGTTGTAAAGACCATACGTAATCGCAGTCAACTGCATTCCAGAATTCCTTATGAAGTGAAAAATTCGAACAGCAAGTACAGGTTTGTTGTATGTGTGGCAAAGATGCATGAGGACCCTTAGGCAAGCTTCATCGGGTAAAGGTATGCAACCGTTCTCTTTGAGAGCATACAAGGCATCGTGACCAGCACGAAGAACAGCCGCTTTGGATCTGCACTGACGAGCAAATTCCGTCAGACATCCGTACCAGACGCTGTAGGTGCTGGATAGCAGAAGGCGTGCCCATAGCTGTGCATCTTGGCATTGAAGTTTAGCTTGCTGTAAAAATTAAATTACATGATCACTAAATATTATTTTGAGTAGAAAATTAGATTGTTGAATATGCAACAAACACCATTGATATTTTAGCGGAATATGCTCACTGAATAGTTACTGATAATTTATTGCTTAACCATTATTTATTGCTGCTATTGACACTCTCTTCCCCAGGGAAATCAATTTCTACCAACATGACATAGTGGAAATTAAACTGGGAGCAAAACACATCAGCAAACTGATAGAGAATGAAGTAGCGGAAAACAAATTATTGTATTCAAAATGCAATAAAATTCATGAATTAGCAAACTCCGGCAACACCTTTTGTGTGAGCCTTGTCTCCTGTTTCGTCCTTTTGCCGATAATCGAAGTCTCTAATTTACGTCGCTGTTTATCTGTTGAGGCAGCAGTGACTTCGTTTCCATCTTGTATTTCTTCATCGTTATGTAAAGCGAACAAATTTTCGCGCAATTCCGGGAAGGTGGTGTATTGATAACCAGGACCTGGTGGGAGGCCCTTCTCATCCGGAGGCATGATAAAAACGGTGTGCTCACTGAAACGGAAGACACATTTTATATCATAATGAAAAGTAAGCAAATTCATATCTATGAATGTAAGGTTAGGAAATACATAGAAAGGAAAGATTAATGTTGAATTGTTCATAAGAGTGGTCAATATCAATATCAATCAATATCGTTTCAATAAAACAGGGTGAGGGGTCAATAAATACAATGGTAGATGAGTATGGGACATAATAATGACAATTTGTAGCGAAGAAATGTCTGGTGTTAGCTTCAGTTGTTTGACAAACCAAAAATGTTTTCCGGATGAGAATCTCTAAGTTAAGATATGAAAATATGCAGGTACTGGTTTCGAAATCGACCTACTAAAATAAGCCCTGGACGATAATTCGAAAAATAGGGTAGGAGAAATACTATTCTAGTATAGAATGGTATATTACGCAGATCAGCACTATTACACTACCTTTTCAAGGTGTCATCTGCTTCAATGAGTCTGACGCTATCAGGATGTTCATTCTCCAGCCGATCAATGCACTCATCGAAGAACACCAGGCTTGCAGCTCTTCCAGCATCTTCGCCTCTCGGTCCTCCAAAGGAGGAGGCGAAAGATCTCTCTTCAATGAAGGCGGCGAATAACTGGGTACCGGTGAGCAAGGTATAGAATCGCTGGCTTGATTTTTCTCTGCTTCTTATAAATTCTGAATTCGTACAAAATTTATAACTTATAATGACATGATTTTTGTCTCTTCTTCGAAGAAATTTAATTCTATTGCACAATGAGTACAAAAAGCATGTATACAAAGTACCTTGCAATTGAAAGGTGACAAATGTGTCAGCAAATGCTACACACTTTCTAATTCAATCGAAATGACTCGAAAATAAATAATGAATGATGGCTTTGCGGCAGTCAGTTCTTCAAACAGAAAAGGACAAAAAAACGAAAATGACATCATACCTTGAATGCTAAATAGAGAACTCGGATCTGTTCTGTCAGTATTAGGTGCTTCTATGATCGGAAGTAGATACTGACGGTAGCCTCGCATCATAAGACAAGTGAACTTGAGAATTGTTTCCTGCAATAATATAATATATATAAGTGTATACAGAAACCTTTCTACTTTGATTATTGGTACAAATCCGACATTATTCTTTTCAGTATCGAATACTATACACCACGTTGTGAAAAAACCTTTGTACAGTACAGCTGTACTTCAATAATACTCATCAGTATATTTTAACAGATTTAAACAGTATTTTAATAAATAAAATACACAATATTAATCATAACAATAATTTTGTGGATCTCTTTTGAAAATTCAGATATATGGACAAGTTTGTTGGTGTCTCTGAAAGTTTGTAACTTTAATGTGTGTTAGGTAGTCCCTCTATTCATAAATTATTCACCTTTCTTGAATGCCTCATTTTACAAATAATTTAATGACAGCTTGCTTCCAACTAGGGAATTTTTAAAAAGCCATCAAGCATCAGGGCCATAGCAGCCACCTGGTGTTAGGGGCACTTGGGAAATTTGTAAAACTCCCAAACAAAGAAACTCAATGAAATATTTATAATCAAGTTTAGATATATCACTTAATTCAAATAATGTAATGGTTGGAGCAGTTCCATTAGGACACTGTTGCACATGTTATGATCATTTAGAGTCTACTCTAATTGACCACTTATATGCACGAGGAGAGATGAACTGCCCTCTGGGCTGTGGTAAATATAGCTGTGAAGTGCAAAAAAATGATCGAGTTTTGTGTCTTAAATCAATAGTTTTTCAATAAACAAAGCATTCCCACATGTGGTTGGAAATGCAACCTAATCCCTTTGTTAGCCAGCCTCTCGCCAGTGTGGGTGATGACCATGACTCAAAACTGACAAAGGATTATGCTATCTGTTGAAATATCTTGTTAACACAAGGCACATAAGCACCTTACAAATGAACTATATATATGGTACTGAATAGCAAACAAGACCGGCCTTTGTTAAAAATCTTTGGGCAGGATATGTGTAATTGTTCAAATTGCGTGGAAGGAAAATAAAGAATAATAATTGTATCTCAAAATGCCAGGAACACAATATTATCACAACTAAATATTGCTATATCTGAGATGACATATATATTGCATATAAAATCCAAACAGTAATTAATAAAGAACTGTAGATATTGATTTCGGTTCCAGTAAGGATCTTTTATCAAAATATCTGTTCCATGACTTCAAAACACCAACCTGGATAATAAGCTCAATTTGCATGTGTCTCCTGGTTCTAGTCAGCTCAGGATCAAACACGGTGGACATGTACTCGCCTTCATCATCCTTCATCCGAGGACACGACTGTTTTATTTCGACAAAGAGCTTTTGCAAGATAGATCGCGCTTGCTTTGCTGGTTTTCGAGGCAGCATTTTCCAAGTTATCTTTCTGCCACCCAGCCTGCAAAAAAAATTCAGACATAAAAGTTGAATTAAAAGATTAAAAAATTAAAAGATTTCACACTTACTGTGTTATGCTGTTAGTGTCCAGATTAACACAAGCAACATCGTGAGGTGGTTCATACAGATCGAAATATCTCGAATCAACTCCTACGATAAACGGGCATGGTGCCTCGAGAACATAAGACATTTCAAGCGGACACAGGGGAATATAAGTGCATTGCCACTTGTAAGGAAACAAAACCTGGTAACAAAAGGAATATGAAGGATAAAATGTATCACGTATCAAGAAGTATCAAGTGCAGTTCTGCTGTCCGCTCTTTTTTCAAATCAAAACTGTTAAATTGAAAGCGCAATTGCTGATCTATGCACATCACACAGGGCTGTCAACATGACAAAATATGTGAAAATGAGAAATCTATGAATATCTTTTCAAAAGTTTTAGATCCTGCTTTCTCCATAAAACTTCACTTTAAAATTTCATATTCTAAGCTATCTTTAGTGACGTATGGTGTTCACCTGATTTAGCTTGAATGAAACCATAGAATAATAATACAACTGAAATGATTCAGGGTACAAAACTCTGGTCAGTGATAGTGTTGAATGATTCATATTTTGTGGATCAGACATGGCTCGGAACGTAAATAAAGTGCCAAGAGTGATAAGAAAACAGCTGATAACAACATGATAATTACCGTTATCAATGCTTCTGCAACTCTTGTTATCTCGGCCTTTCTCAAAGAATGGATTACAATTTTGCTCTCGGTGAGAGCAAGAGTGAGCAGAGTTAGAGTGTTTTCAGCACCTAGGTCATCGATCAATGCTAGAAACGAAGCGCCGCTAAATAGTAAAATATATGTATTATATAAGCATGTTAAGATATGTATTGAAATCTTGAAGGCAATGTAAGAACAAATGTTCAATGTTCAAACAGACATACCTCAATGGAATGACAGTCATTTGTGGCCTTGTTATAATAGTTGCATGCATTGGTGACATCTAGAATATAATACAACAGAGTTTAAGCAGAATAATGACTTTTAAGAGGGACAAAAAAGAAATCACTAACCTGATACTGTACTCTTGGTCTTTGAGGAGAAGGGAATGGAATATTGTGCATGAAATGGGCTATGTGCCTAAATGAAGAATATTTATTAACACAAAATGCAAATAACCTATAATAGAGTTAGTCAGCTACTATATCATGGTATCTATATACACCAGAGATATGCCACAATTCCCTTAGAACAGCTGTCTTTCTGTTGAGTAGTTACTATTCAGCACTTAATATTAAAAGGAACCCTTGAAGCAATAGAGTATCCATGGATTCCAACAAATGTAAAAATAATACCATAGAAATCCACACAACAGCACAAGGGCAAAGCAAAGAAATAGGATGTTACCGTTCAACGGGAACAGCGTGAGCAATAGGAGAAACAGTCAGCCTGTATAGATATATCAGAAAATCACGGAAGGCATCAAAAAGAGGCCATCTTGACAACAGACATATCGCTTTGTTCGTATGCAGAGTTCTTTCTCCTCTCGCCTTATGACCGTCCCCACGCAATATTCCAAGCTTGTACTTTTGTTCTTCCAACAAATTTTCTTCAGGGTAGCTTTCGTAGAAAGATACAACTGCTCCATATACCTGTACATAATGGAAATTACACATGAGCCCGGAAAAGATTTTTAATCTGTGTTACTGATTGTAATATCAGAACGCAAATTCTATACTTTCTCTGAAGTTTCAGTGGTGAGCACGAATGAGGAAAATGATGGAAGAGGATGTTTTGTCTTATTAGACCAGCACTCGATAGTGGCACCCATGGGTAGACAGAACAGCGGAACTTCTGCTGGAAGTGAAAAACTTCCAATGTCCTCGGTGGGATAGCGTGCAAAAAGACCTGAAAGTGAGAAAGGTAACAGTTGAAAGAGTGTACTGGACTCCAGATACGGAGATACAACAAATTATCCATAATAATCCCCATAGGTGTTAATGAAATGGAGAAGAAACTTTAAAGGACCGAGTTGTATTACTACATTGCATTGCTCGAGAATAGTGGTATGTGAACTTTCACAACCAATTACTTCAATTCAATGAACTGCCTTTGCTTAACCCATAAATTGAACATCTATTTTCATTTCTAACATTGCAAACAATACTTGCTGTTCTGCAATTGAAATTCATTTCCCGTAGTTCTACTCGCTTAACAGTGATAGAGGATTACCGCCAATACAGGTCCACTGTATGCCTCGTTGTTACATTGAAGAGATTCAATAGTTTCAATAGGCATTCAATAGAATTATTATTTAAAGGCAGCTTACATAACTGCTGAACGTTGACAAACAGAAAGAACACAGCGGTAAATGATATTCAAATGCAATACAACCAGAACCATTAACAGTTTTATACAGGTGACTTTTCCCTTCAATTTACAATAATTTCGTAAGTATGACTCACAAAACATCCTATATAACGCTATGTGGCATATTTTACTAGCAAACATGTGCTAGAAAACAAGTCATTAGCTTCAGAAAATCTGTGAATAGGATACCTCATAAATGATTTCATCCCTGTTACGTCATTTGAGTAAATAAAAATAGCTGTTGCTTCGGTGACATAACCAATTGATGATTGAATTTGGGGTGTTAGATGGAAACTAAATGGCTCTTTTTTGCTCGCGCTATTTTTAAAATGGATACGTCCACATATACATATTCAGTATTGTAAAATTGGAAATGGATCCTTAAGATAATTAAACCAACCTGCTTTGAAACTTATAGAGTTCACTTGTCTCATGGATTTCTTGTAGCAGAGAAACACACTTGAGCCAATCTGGAATTGCAGGATTTAGAATTTGAAAACTTTGAAAATGAAAGAAACTATATCTATCTATCGATAAATAATATCCTAATACATACAAAAAAAATTAGCCTTACCATTCCCTTATTGAGATTTTTATCTATAAGGCAGTATGCATAAGGTGGATGCTCATTTTTGTTTGTCAGAATGATGCAGAGGTCTGTCACGACAAGCGCACTTTGTGGAGCAGACTCCTCAGCTCGTCTATATGTCAGGTAAATGGAAAAGCTGCCCATGCCTACAAAAGTACTGTACAATTTAGTATTACGAAAACACCAAATAGAATATTACCATCAAATATTATTAGTAATATTGAGAAAACATTTAACTTCACAAAGTTCCCTTTTGAACCTACTGAAATATACAAATCAATTTAAGCCATTTTATTATTTTAACAAATACCATATATGTTAAGCTCACCTGACTTATTGTTAACATTCGCATTTCTTCCTGTTGGTGTTGTTTCAACGATCTGTATTCCCGGTTTGACATTTTCAAGTCCCTCATAATATACTCTGCAATACAAAAAGACCGCTAAAACAAATAAGTACATTGTGAATTTCACTGCCGAATCATCATCGAACAAAGCGATATTGCCAGCACAATCTGGTTAAATTTTTTACTACTTTTTTCTGTTTCATTTTGCATACCCAAGATCAACCAGAGGTGGCTTGTCTCTTCCTCTTCTATAGCAAAGAAACAAATTGTGTGCAGTGAAACTACCATGATTCAAGTCTGCAAGTAGTCCACTTGGTGTTTTATCGATGCATGTGAATCCTTGTGGGCATTTTTCTTCCATTGTTCTAGAAACGACAACTTATTTTAAATAGGAACAACATTTGAAGTACATATGAAAACAGAGAATTTAGTGACAGTAGTAGTTTCCTAACTCACTTGTCAATAACACATATATCAGTAATGGGATCCTTTGGCTGTGGATTCAATTTATGATTTGCATCTGGAAAAGCATGCTCTTCATCAAGAGGGTTGGATGAGTCAGTTAGTCCAGCAACAACAAAATAATCCGCCACCTTCTGGTAATCATCCGAATGCATGACGTATTTAATGTCTATTCTTTCTCATAAATTAAATACTATAGTGAGACATAAGGTGCTCTCTAAAAAATGTAAAAATATATAGTAATGAGAACCAGCACAAAGAGCGAGATTTATAATAGAATGAGAACAGTTATTTTTATATACTATAAATAAACTTTTTTATGGCCCAAGGAAGTCAGGAAGCTGAGACACCTTCCATTACAATTTCAGGTGACAGGCCTCCTGGTGTGGATTCTTTCTTTCTCTTGAATCTACTAGTTGAATGTTGTGTCTCACTAGCACTACTACCACCACCACCACTTGATATTTCTGTGGAGAACCTGTTCAATGTTATTTGCTTTTGCCTCCTTTTTATTATTTTTCTGAAATGCTGTGTTACAGTGTCATCAAACAGGTTTATGCTCCTATTCACAACCGCAATATCGGGGTGCCACTTCTCTACTAGGATCTGTGTCCTAGCCCAATATGCCAGCAGTTCATTTATGTCTGTAGATGGGATGCTGCCTCCACTATTTCCAACCCCCTCATTTGAAGACTGTTCCTGAGCCACTTCTTCCTGTTGCTCCTTATGAAGTTCCTGCAACTCCTTGGTGGACAGCTCAATATTGTGGTCTTTCATCAACTCCTCAACATCCTCACTGTCCAACACCAGGCCCATGGACTTCCCGAGGGACACAATATCCTCCACCACGTCAGCATCCTGTTCAGGCTCTGCAACAGGCTGAGGTCCTTCCAAGTCTTTTGCTGGTACAGAGGCTGGCCACAGTTTCTGCCAGGAAGATCGCATCGTCTTGTAAGAAACTTGGCGCCAGGCTATGTCGATAATCCTCATGGCTTCAAGGATGTTGAAGTGGTTTTTCCAAAACACTCTGAGGGTTAGCTCTGTCTCTGAGGTCACCTCGAAGCACTTCTGAAAAACTGCCCTTGTGTAGAGCTTTTTGAAATTAGAGATGATTTGCTGATTCATTGGCTGGATGAAAGGAGTCGTGGTGGGGGGCAAAAACTTTACCTGGATGAAGCCGGATTCACCACTTAAATTTTCTAATTCTGGAGGGTGTGCAGGAGCATTGTCCAACACCAGGAGGGCCTTGAAGGGTAGATTTTCCTCCTCTAGGTATTTCTTCACACTGGGGACAAAAACTTCCTCGAACCATTCGGTGAAAAACTGCCTAGTTACCCAGGCTTTCGGATTTGATCTCCACATCACACTAAGCTTGTTTTTGAGCACTTTGTTTTTCTTAAATATCCTGGGGTTTTCTGAGTGATACACTAACAAAGGTTTTATCTTGAAGTCCCCACTAGCATTACCACACAGGAGGAGGGTTAACTTATCTTTCATAGGCTTGTGTCCTGGTAAGGCCTTCTCTTCCGTTGTGATGTAGGTCCTCTTTGGCATTTTCTTCCAGAAGAGGCCCATCTCATCACAATTGAACACTTGTTCAGGAATATAGCCCTCCCTATCCACAAAGTCTATAAATTCCTCCACATATTTCTCGGCAGCATCTTTATTTTCACCGGCAGCTTCCCCATGTCTAATCACACTATCAATGCCTGTTCTCTTTTTAAAATTAGCAAACCATCCCCTACTAGCCTTAAATTCTTCAACAGAAGGGGTATCTGGCTTGATGTCACTATACAGATGTCTAGCCTTCTCACAAATAACGGCCTTAGAGACACTGTCACCCGTCAACTGTTTTTCATTAATCCAAATCATTAAAAGTTTTTCTACTTCTTCCACTTCTGATGATCGCTTTCTACTGGTAAGGATTTTTACTCCTTTTGCCACATTTGCTGCTTTAATGGCGTCCCTGTTCTTCAGTATGGTTGATATGGTTGACTTGGCCATACCATATTGAAAAGCCAGATCTGATGCACGCGTACCATTTTCCCACTTGGCGATAAGTTCCTTTTTCAGTTTTATCGTAGCAATTATGACTTTCCTCTTAGGCTTTTTGCCACTGATAACTTTTTTCCGAGGCATTAAGAACGGGTATTTTTTATAGTTAAAATGTGAACCCAAAGAAATCACAAAAAACACTTGGAAAAAACAGATTGAATTTGAAAGAAGCCCAATGAACCGACTCCACATGGGAAAAGATCACACACAGGGAGATAAAGCGACCATCTGATTCTTTGTTTTCGGTCTGACGGCCTTATTATGATTATTATGATGAGACTCTCGAACAAAAGTTTTAGTTTCAAACCGGATATGCCTCCAATTATTTGGTCGAGATTCAAACTTTTTGACTTTCAATTGTAAACTGTATCACCATTTTTCCTTGTATAGTTTTCAAGGAAATAACACTAGTATATAAAAATGTAATCAGTATGATCAGCATAATCAGTTATCATATATGCAACAGTTAAATAATCATAACATACTGGACGTAAATAAGGTTTTTGTCAGGAGTTAAGGGTGCTCAAGCATAAAAAAAGAAGCACAATTTAATAAAACACGTATCTTCTCCAAAGAACTTTCGTACACCTTATACATGTTGTACGATCGTAATTTTATTACTAAACAGCACTTTAAGGGAGGTTAAGTTGCTTAAAAGCATACTTTTCAGTAAGATATACCTTGGATAACATTCTAATTAGTGTTGACAGTAGTAATTCATCATCATCTAGCTGACCGTTACGGAAATCTTATTGCATTCGACTGAAAGTTAAACTATGAAAGAAAGTTTCAAGCACGAAATTATCGTTGCTATTACCGCGATATAAGCGAATAAGTAATAATTTTAGCGCTGTATTTCGATACTACTGTAATACACTTCATTAAATTCATATTAATTCGTCTATTTTAATACAATCAGCTTTCTTTCCAAATCAACACCATCGCAAGGTTAACCAACGGTACGTGAGCCGCTGGTGAGGAACCGGTCACCAAACCGGTAAGTTAGAAAGGATCGATACAGGGTTACGAATCTATAAACGCTTATGAACGATTAAACTAACCCAATTAAACTAAGCTTAATTGAACACACTTGAATCGTGATGCTGATTTTAACTGATTAATGTTCTGATTTTGACTGAATTTTCACTATATTGGGCCGACTTATCCAGTTTTCTGACAATCCACTCGATATCTTCCCAACAACGATATTTTTTTTAGTTTGCAGTCTGTATTAGGGCGACTGTGGTTCTACGCATTCTGTTATCAAGTATCCATCCGAACCATCCACTATGGTGAAAGTCACCATGCTATTTAGCTGATGGGAGATATTTATATCACGAATAAAATTAAATGAATAAATAAATTAAATGCATGTGACATTTCTACCACTTTTTAACTAACAAAATTATTTTCATGAAAGAACACTTCGAATACTGTCGTCTTCATATATTGTAGCTACACGTAGTACAAACATATTGACCAAATCAGTATTATATCAGAAACGTTGTTTAGAATATGTACAGTATATGTATATGGAATTAAAATATACCGTAGTCTTGCATAAAGTTAAAACTCATTCCACGAGTCATATTCGAGTACAAACAGTTGAGATCTTTGGTATACATTACGCATTTTTGGAAGTGAATAGTGGAGGAATGATGTTAAATAACCGGACGTAATGAGGTACTTCGTATGCTAGATGGTGCTAAAGAGCTCTATATTCTGTCATAGGAGCGGTCATTCCCAACATTTCCCTATCAATGCGCCCTTACGATTCCTAATCTACAGTGGGTTGTTGAATATGATCGTGGTCATTTTCAATCATCTCACAATATTAGTTCGATGCAATCTGCCTGAAGGAACTGAAGCTGATTGGTATATCGAAAACACAAAATTTGTTATTTGAAGTTAAATAAAATATAGAATATGATATTCCCTACATGTCTTAGTGCTTCTCGTATTGATAGAGCAGCATTGTTGAACCACTACCGCATTTTTTTAGATATTTACTTCATGAAAAGAAATTCAGTGAAGTTGTAATAACAGCAACGAAATAAATTGCATTACACAATGATAAAATATTTATTATTCGCTCGATTGAGATTATATAAATACTGTAAGTATTACCTGTGTTCCCAACTATATTTTACACTTTGTGATGCATTCAACCGCAAGTCAAAAGAATTAACATATCAATAAATACCACACAATTCAATATCTAATTTATAACATGACATTACTGGAATTAACGAATTAAATAAAAGATACCAAGAAGGAGATAGTGAGAGGAGCTGGTATACGCTACACTTCAGTTCACCGAGCCATCAAATTCAAAATCTATTCCGGTGAAGAACGTGTCATTAGATACATCAGATACATCAGATACATCAGATAACGGTACTTTATGATTATTGCAGTATTTTTCTTATGTCAGGTCGCTGGAAATTGTTTGCATTCCAGGTTCAATTTAATACGGGACATTTAGCATGTGAGATAGTAAAATGAAATGAGATTGTCATTTACTGATCGATTTCTAGCTGTTACTTTTAACAAGTCAAGATGATTACATTTTTATTTGATAGATGAGCAATATACGACAATGCTGATGTGGTCATAAAATCTCGGATAGAATTAATTCTTTGTTATTATTGTGTCTGTGTATCCTAGGTAAATGCTATTGTCCGAACAGTGTTTGAGTCGGCTTTTAGTGTCATTCAGAGAATAGCAGTAAGGTGTGTAAAACGTTATGCGTAGAGCACAGTGGGCGAAAGTGTATTGAGATGACGCGACCTTTTCAGATCGGATTAAAACAAGACAATTCATCTATGAGTTGCTTCAGTTAAACTTTGTTTCGAAGCAAACTTCTCCTTATCCAAGGAAAAGATGCGAAAACTGCAATTAATGATTCGGGAATCATAGTATCGCGTAATAACAGCCTGATCGCATCAGACAAGAATGATTAGCATTCATTATAATACGGACGGATGATTTGAGGGGAGAATATTTTGACATTGAACTGATGATATGCATGAGTTCATTAAAATATTCTGCAGTATTGCATCGCCCTATTTTTTTCTAATTTTCTGCCTTGTACATGCAATCGGATTACCCTTTCATTACCATCTGAATACACTTCATATTTCGCCTCAAGCATCACTTACATCCAGCTTACTTTGCCATTTTAATCGATGTATTGACTTCCAGTTCAGGCAGAAAAAAACAGCATTGGTTTATTATGCTCGGCCCTTAATAGCAGGTCGGGGGGAATAATTGACGTGATGTATTTCAAGTTCGCTTAGTTGGGTCGCGAATATATTTACTGCATTGTATTTATTCGATGTAGAAGTTTGATTAGCTGTGTATACGAATGATAAATTCTATTTCGATATCTATATTTATCTCGTGTAAATATTCTACAGAATAAGGAGAATTTATAGTAGCACTACTGTAGTGTTTAAGAAAAAACTTCACTGTGTTGTTCATTATTATCGATAGAGTATTACAGGTATAAAGCGTAACACTGGACGAAGAAAAAATTGCGATTTTTCTCTTACAACATTCCCGCGCCTTAGCAGAAGAAGATTTACCAAGCACGGATTTTACTCGGATTTTCTTCAAAGTATAATGGTTTCTAGCATAATATTCACGAACTTTTCGAACGGTTACGTAGCAGAATACGTCGAGCTAGATGCAGATGGCAACCTACCATCTAGTTATTGCCAAAGTTGGTTGCTGTTTCCCGCAGAAAATCTCTGGTCTCCTGCAGTGCGCGGATTTCTATATATATTGGCGATGGCGTATATTTTTATCGGAATTGCCATTGGTAGTGATGTCTTCATGAGTAGCATTGAGGTAAGTGATTTATACATACTCAATATTCATAAGGGATACTTTATTATTAATACAACAGTAGCTGTGATAGCAATATGGTTTAATAAATGTCGTACAACAGTAGTATAGAAAAATATTGGAGCAGAGCGTAAGGAATATTCTCGAGACTCCTTGTAGCAATGTCAGTGCCTAAAAAGTCAGGCCGAAGCCGCAATTATGCCAACTAGGCAGATGTCTAGGACTCGGAGCTTAGATGGCACATTACTGATCTTTATGGGTCACAGTTTTATGCAAATTATTGTTTGAGAAATAATACATTACGACCATTTAGTGGTGTAGATGTAAATTGGCCTGAAGGCCCTAAAATACGGCACAAAATAGTGCGGTAGCAGGGTGGGAATGGTGCTCCCTTACTTTTCTTTAACAAATTCGTACCAGATTTTATATCAATCCATCACCGTCAATAAGGCAAATAACTTGTTTGTATATTGTTTCTATATAACAAATACTATCACCTTTTTCTTTGTTTTCTGTAGTATCTCTATTTCGTTTGCAGGTGATCACAAGTCGCAAGAGGCGAGTTGTGATCTGGGACCAAGAACGTGGGGAAAATGTAAGTAGAGAAATCTTGCTCTGGAACGAAACAGTAGCGAATCTTACTCTACTCGCCCTCGGAAGCAGTGCCCCAGAAATTCTACTCGCAACTGTGGAAACAATTAATCAAATCACAAGCGGTAGCTTATCCAGCAAAGAAGGCCTTGGATTTTACACAATAGTGGGAAGTGCTGCATTCAATTTGTTAGTCATTACGGGAATATGCATTACAAGTGTGCCTTCACCAGGAGTAAAGAAAATAAGAGAACTCGGTATGAATGTGTAAAGGAGTTTGTAAAAACAGTGTTGTAAAAACACATTTGACTGTCAATGAATTATTTAAGATAATAAACCTAACTTTCATCGTCTCAGGTGTTTTTGTTCTGACTGCAATTTGGTCTCTGTTGGCGTATGTTTGGCTGCTTGCAGTATTGTTATGGATAACACCGGGAGAAATCGAGGCTTGGGAAGCCTGGGTCACGCTACTATTTTTTCCGTTGCTTGTCCTTAGCGCGTACGCACAAGACAGCAACTGGTGGATTAAACGTGTAAGTCCTGAGCCAACAGAGAGCTGCCAATCACAGCAGGTCACTGAAAATGGCAAGGCTGAACCATCAGCCCAGGTATAATTCATAAAGCTCAATGAAAATCATATGCAACCGACATTCAAACAACTTCTCTTCGTTTTTTGATACAGTTTAAAAACGGGGGACATTCGGCTGTTCTTAACGGCATTAAATATCCGGAATACAACAGAAAAGTAACCTGGAATAGGTTTGTACTCGCAGATACGCTGATATACTATATTTGAGTCATTCGTTTTCTATTTTAATATTTTGTAGTTTGTGTGCGTGTATGTGTGTCTTTCTTTAGTTCTAGATGAATCTACGTTAGGAGTAGATTGAATTTTAATGCATGTAACTAGAAATGTGTATGAAAAAAATATATTTATGCACGTATATGTTTTTTAACAACGCAAATATGCTATGCAAGTTCCCAAGTGGTTTGTATATTTGTTTTTCTACTGTTACACTGTAGTGACGGAAACAAAGCGAACGGAGATGAATCGCCTGAAATATTCTACATCAACACCTCGGATGATATTGCACAAATTAACGCGTGAGACTAACTAACTTTTCAATATGGTTTTTCTGCCTTTGATTGAATCTTTTGGACCTTATATCTACAAATAACCCTTTTATATTATAACAACTAAACACAAACTTGGATAATTTAATTTATTCTTTATACATATCCGTACCATGAACTTATTTCTCTAATCCACACCTTCAGAGCTGTTGATCTTGCAACAAAGTTGAAAGGTTCTCCTCTCCCGACAAGAAATATTATATCGCTTTCACCAAAACCGTACAGACCCTTTGCAAGGGCAAGGTTAGTTGTAATTACTGTTACGCAATGGTATTAACTAGTAACTATACAGAAATTACATTAGATACATCACTACTGCAGGTATGATTCTATCAGAATTTTGAAACATATTCTGTTATCTGTTCTCAGTCCAGGGTTTCTGTAAGTCGTGGTGATATTTTCGTGTATACCATGGAAAGATATAAAAATATATCTTTGCTCAATGCTTTTCTAAATTTCAAACTACATGCGTCTTGAGGTGTTCTGTATCATAAAAAGATATTGTAGGCGCAGTTTTATTCATCCGTACAACCTTCCTAATCTCCGCAGCGCTTATCTGCTAAGATTTGTCCATTACTAAATATATACGGGTACACTTAATTCTAGTAATATGAATTTCGATCCCTTTGTTTGATCGGGAAAAATAGAACATTGCATATAATCCCTTTATATAATACGCTATGATGTGTCTATCCAGATATATTTATTTAATAAATATATATCCCCGCGCCTGACAGATTCAGACGATAACACCCTCTTATGACGTCGCGTAAGATTCGAAATAGATTGAGATGTCTTACGAAAGACATCAAATTTTAATATTCAATAATAATTCATACTCATATCATTGAATATAATGTAATGATACAATTTAAAAATTACTTTCCTATCTCGTCATCTTCAAAGTAAGGGATGTTATGTGTTAAGGCTATTTTCTACCTAACTCAGGTTTCGACACGCAGCAATCAGTTCTCTTGGAGGAGGTAAGCGTATTGCTTCAAGAAGTACAAATGTTAATGAAGAAAACTCTTCACCAAAACTACTGACAGTTGTTGCAAAAGTTGCAGCACATCACAAAATTTACAGCAATCAAGCTGCGCTGAACTGTAAGTTTATCAAGTCAGCGACAACATCACGTATTGTGTAAATAAGAAATAGATCATTTAGAGATGTCTTTACATCAATATCACAGTCTCTGCAAGTGCGACCATTTCTTTTGGTTCGCCCAGCTACTCGGTTATGGAAAACGCAGGTTTTCTCCAGCTAGATGTTCTACTGCATAGGCGAAGCAGGTAGCAATCATATTCTTTTTCTACTTGAAAATTATCGGATCTTACACCTACTACGAATGTTGTCAATTCACAGGCCGAAGGGAAACGCTTCAATAGCTACGAAAACTGACGATGGCAAATATGATGAAAAAGAAGTAGTCGGTCATGTAACCATTGATTACGAAACTAGAGAAGGAACCGCAAAAATAAACGAAAAGTTTAAATACTCGACTGGGACCTTGGTATGAAAACTTTGTAGCACAATTCTAGTTTTTCTGTAGTGTTTATTTGTATTCCTGAAGAACAAAGCTCATTTCATACTATGCTTTCCACACTACTAATAATCATGTCCCGAAATCAATCCACTTCTTCCGCCAAGCAATACGTCAAGATACAGTTACATGGAGATGACAGGCGATCAGAGACGCACCGTTTGCGTGGGAGCACTTTTGATATACATTTTAACTTTGTATGTAAGAAGATTATCCTTGTGCTTTCTCCGCCTGGGAATTATTGCGCATTATTCATTGTGGAGCAGTATCCAATATTACATTTCGTTCTGCACTTAAAGAAAATTCTCGACAGATCAATTATAAAACATTGCTTACGTCAATAGTGTGTGTTCATCACAAACTCGACGTCCTCCGAAACGTCGTCTGATGTGTCGCGAGCACTCGCGATTCTTTTGTGACTTACAATGAGTTAAAAATAGCCGCTAACCCTATGTATCACTTTTCCTCTTACACCATCTCCCAATTGTATTAAACAATACATAGGTTTGTTGCAGAGAACAAAACAATCGGAGAAAAATTCAATTACGTTTTCTGGAATATGTTGCGTATTAAATACGACGAGGATATCAAATATTTGCTGCAATTCTTTTTGTAGGAATTCGATGAAAATACGTTTGTAAAATCGATTACGATACCCATCATTAACGACGACCAGTACGCTCCGGACACCGATTTTTACATTATCCTGAAGAATCCGACTGGAGACTTGGCGCTAGGAGATCCTTCAGTCACCAGAGTTACTATTGTTGATGATGACAGTAAGTTTGATTCTTTGAACTTTCCATATAATGTGATTGGGACCGCAGAGCTAGTAATGTGAAGAGGCCAGATCGGAAATATAGGCCCAAATTTCTCATTAAGTATTTTATAATCAGTGGTAAATGTATAAGGTATATGCTTATCGGTACATACATGTAAGTGAAGAAGTATAGTTCTTTCCAACTTTTCATTATAAAAACACCCTCTCTGTAATTCCCATTTTGCCACATTACCAACGAACCTAGCTCCCCTTTGATCCGCCTGAAATGATATGAAGTACTGCATGAATATTTGATAATTTTTTTGGTAACTTCTCATCCTTAGAATGCCGTAATAAAATCGCCTTTGTAAACGACACATAGGCTATACAAAATATGAATTGTTCCGAAGAACAATGGGATGTATTGATCGCTGAGGTTTCCATGCGCAGCGGACAAAACTCATTTCGATTTGAAATCAATACCCAAAATTCCATTGAAAGATTACGAGCGCCTATTTACGATCATCGCCATATACTTGATCGATTTTTCGTATAACAAAATATGATAAATTCAGTTATCACTATCAAATCCATAAGACATGTTGTCGTTGATGAAATTCAATACATGTGTTAGTGACAGGTCGACAATTGATCGTGTTTTGTCTGTCGTGTCCTTCAAGTGGAACAATTTATGTTCGATCCATTCTGCTGAAGTAGGATACAATTAATGCAGATTATGTGCAGCCATATTATGTTGAATATACCTGTATTTCAATATAAATCAAGCAAATGGGCCCCATTTTAGAACCGAAACTTTTGCCCCTTCAAATTCTATTTATTAACGAGATTTACATCTATTAGAGCCTGGCGACCTTCTCTTTGAGTCGACACAAGTTTTTGCTGATATGAAAACAGGAGAAGTTTTGATAACGATTTTAAGACAAAATGGAAGTGATGGAGTAGTGACTGTGAACTGCAGCACTTTGTAAGATCTGTTTTTTACTCAAGAATAGATCAAAAGGGGTAATAAAAACTGTTTCTATTCTATCAGGGACGGCACTGCCAAGAGTGGTTTCGATTTTGATGAACCAAACGTCGACTACATCAAATACAATGAATTGTTGACGTTCAAACATAGCGAAACATCAAAAGTGATATCACTTCAAGTCAACAAGAGCATTAAGGTTGGTTACCTCTTCAGATCCTTTAAAGCAGTTTTTACATTTTGATTTCAAACATTACAACAATTATGCACTGTAAAGAAATTATTTGCGAATACTTTTTATCGGTAACAGGGGCTTTCCATACAAGTCATAAATACGCAGTGACATGCGCAATCCTGCTCAAATAAGATTGGTGCCGATTATACAAGATTGAATATCATAATTCCTCACTAACTGACAACAACATACATAATAATCTATAAGCATACAGACAGGAGATCCCTGAATCTGGGCCCCAAAATTGATAATTCCTCCTACAAACATACATCATCTATTATAGTATTAGTTAATACAACGATAGTGATGGAGATGCCAAAGGATGGTAACTGGGCAATAGACTTAACAAATACATCGCTGCGCTACTACATAAGTGTATATTATTGTCTTAGGAAATTAAGAACTTCGTCGTCTTCATGTGCAATGCCAGTCAAGGATCCGCTCTTGGAGAGAAAAGTGCTACAGTTGTGAATATGAATCTTCATCAAGATTGTAAGTATAAACAAATTGCGCATACTTCAGAGTTACTCAAGAATTTCTTTCGCATTTTCTCACTGTAATAGGAAAATATATTCTTGTATTTTTTTCTGAGGTCTCTTCCCGGAAAGTCGCATCTTGGAAGAAGAAGAAGACACATGGGGAGGACAATTTCGAAGGTTAGTGCTAAACTAATTTGAAATCTCTCTCTCTATCTCGTATTTCGCTTTTGAAACTATCCTTCCTAATTTGCCATACATCTTCATAAACAGTGCCATGACTGTAGGTGGGGAAATTGACGAAAACGGCGTCCTACAGTCACCTTCAAACCTCGATTACTTTTTGCACTTTATTTCTTTCCCGTGGAAACTGTTGTTTGCTATAGTCCCGACGAAAACCACACTGGGAGGACTTCCCGCGTTCGTCATATCTCTTCTATTTATCGGCGGTCTCACAGCGGTTGTAGAACAGGTAATGTTAATCATCTTGCTGGACGACCTGATGCATGTGCTTTTTGGGATAAATTCAAGGATGGGATAGGAATCTTTCATCTTTTCAGTTAGGACATTTAATTGGATGCGTTGTTGGCTTGAATGTAGCGGTGACTGGAATAACGATTATTGCGCTTGGCACCAGCCTTCCAGACACATTTGCTTCCAGATCAGCCGCACTCCACGATGAGCACGCTGATGCATCCATCGGGAATATAACTGGAAGTAACTGGTAAGATTTTATGAATAACTGGTAGAAAAGAAATGGAACCTGAACTGGGTTTCTTGGTTGTAATTTCTTTCGTTATTACTTATATGAGTATGTTTCTAATACATCCACGATAGTTAGTTGTATTATTACATTAAATTTCCTTGCTGGGGAGACTTCTAAGCAAGATACGAAGCGTATAAAAACCTTTTTATGTAACTCTATATAGATAGGGTATCCAGCTTTCACTTTCTACTGGAAAAGTGTAATAAGTAAAAAGTGCATCGCAGAAGACTGTAGCTGGTCGTTATGCATTGCTAATGCTTTCTGTTTGGAAGACACTATGTCGACAGCAATACGTTGTATTACTGCCTTCACGATCGTGTTACATCGCATGCTATACATATGTTTAATTTTCTATTTCTTTCAACAGCGTGAATGTCTTCCTTGGCCTCGGATTACCGTGGGTGATAAGGTCATCATGGCACTCGGCTAACAACACACGATTTGAAGTTACAACAACCAGCTTGGACTTCGCTGTGATTCTTTTAGACTCATTTGGTTTTGGATGTATTGTACTTCTGCTTGTAAGGTAAAATTAATTAATAACACAAACCTTCCGGATATTGAACAAAAAAACTCCTAATAATGGATTAAATTTCCTCCTTTATCAACAATAAACATATTCCAGGCGATATTTTGTCGGAGGTGAACTAGGAGGAAGTCCGCTTGTCAAATGGTTATCTGGCGGCATCCTCTTTCTTCTCTGGTTGATATACATTACGCTGATATCCTTGAAGGCATACAACCACTTTTAGCAGTAGATCGTATACGATCAAGGACAATCATATGCAGTGTTCTTTAAAGTACACAATTTAACACGTCACCTCGACTTGTGCCTCGTTAACGGAAGCTGACTGGAGGCTATTGTATTGACTTCACTTGTCTATTGCTTGAAAGTAGTAGGTACGCAAGGAAAGATTTACAAAGTAATATTTACTGGCACTAACAGATATGAAAACAGAGTAGAAAAATGATTTGATGAAGCTGCAACTGTGATAATACAGTGCACGCCGCTTATTATGATCGCCTATAATCTCATCAATCAGCATCAATGTTATTAATATCAATCGGAACATGGCATCCATTCAATGTTATCCGCCAATTATTGTTAATAAAAAGAAACTGCCTCAAAGCGACCACTATAAACGGCGTCCATTGTATAGCGGTAACTACAATATGTCTATGAGTAAATGGAGCCATCCATGGTACAAATGTTTTCCAAACGTTAGAATAATTTAAGTTTGAATGAAATTCCTATTATATCCACATCACTGTTTGTTTGTGTTTGCCTTTTATTAGAGTGCTAAAGAGATAAGATATATATCAGGGGTTCTCAACCTTCTTAGTTTGTGACGTCCCTGAAGGCTGTGATCTCACACAATTTACTCCAGCATCAGCAGAAATAACAGCAATATATGATTTATGTTTTCCTACAATTACTTTTTTATTTTATATGATAAAAATTGTAATTCAGTAAATAAATTGTCCCGTTTTCAGCATGTTTGTATGACCCCGTGTGGCAATCTTAACCACACTTTCACGGTTGGGAACCCCTTACACAGAGGAAAGAATTAAAGCACTTAGAGCGCAGAATAAGCATTCAAGGGATTTGCAGTTTACATGTTAAGATAAATTTTGAAAGAAATAGGACAGCGGTATTCGAATATATTTTAACAAGCTTCGTAGATCTCAGGCGTATAAAAAGTAATCGAGTCTATAAGGAAGATTGGCTTAATAATTGATACTATGCTATTATTTAGAAAAATAAATCTAATGGCCCTTGGCCTATTCTTTCAATGTATATAAGGAAAATTTTTAAACTGTTTTCCGCACACAAATAGACTTGCCAGAATTACGTGACGTGAATCCACGAGGACGCTTGGATTTTTCCCCAATGAATTTCACTTCGATGTTCGTTAATTTACCCCGACTGCGGAGTTCCTTTCAAATAAAGGAAGTAGCCAGTTAATAAAGGTCCTAAGAAGAATAGCATTTCCATACTATATAGAACTAGGAGCTCTATCCGAAATCAACATCTACTACAACATCGTATACCTTAAAGACGTAAAGTCTTCTGTTGTCCTTGCTCCAATATGCTCCATCAAATTGATAAACTTCCATTTTGGGAAAAACATGTACAGACAATACTCCATTAACTATGTCTTCAATAACACTAGACAAAGTTCCGCCTGTTCTAAATTTTCCCCTTATCGTATCTTGGGTATATCGGATGTCTCTTGGATCCAGTAACATTCTAAGATTTAGCCAAAAACCCCTAGGATTTGATATCTATGGAAACTTCTTAGTTATAGGTACCAGTACACAATATTGAGGGAAACTAAGTATCATTATCGGGTAATTCCCAACAAATCGTATCGTAACCAAAACAAAAGCCGAAATGTTGCTGTGTCTCAGGCTTAACAATAGGCTCAATCTGACCTTGGTAGGCGCTAGGAGGCGTAGCAGGCAACTACAGTATACTCATACTTACTATACTATTATACAAGTTTAAATATCTTAATGTCACAACAAGTAACAGCAATCAACAGAACAAGCAAACAAATGAAAGCCTACGAACCTTGACCCACTACAACCACTAGATATGAATTTCATCCAATAAAGTATTTTTTAATTTTTTTTTGTTGAGACGTAAAACCGAAATGACGTTAACTGAGGCGATGTTAAACGAGGTTCAACTGTATAGAGTCCAACACAGTACACGTACCACTACATCGTACAATAATTATTGTAAATTTCGGATGAAATCTCTTTCCGCAACTTTTTTGTGCGTGGCCAAATCTGATTTGAATGTGAGGATGTTGTATATTTAATAAATGCTACTGTTTTGGAATGTAAACAATTCTTTCTCATTAGTAGTTTGTTTGTCTCAAAACAGTTACAAAATAAGCGGTATCTTGGGACATGAATAATTTCATGTAAGGGACATAAAGGACTGCTCTATAGTAGGAATTGTTGAAACTAGTTAATAGTATTCGGATAACAAGCAATAATCATGCATACATGAAGGTGAAAATAGTAGCATCAAACTTTACTTCATTAATTCCGAGATCACATAAAACTGTATTAACAGGAAGGGCTGTATCGTAAATGTTGTCTGTTTAGAATTGATTAATGGAAGTGAAGCATGAGGAAACCAAATTTCGTAAATTCAGTAGACTAGTAATTCAGTAAATAAATTGTCCCGTTTTCAGCATGTTTGCATGGCCCCGTGTGGCAATCTTAACCATACTTCCACGGTTGGGAACCCCTTGCACAGAAGAAAGAATTAAAGCACTTATAACACATAATGAGCATTCGAGGGATTTGCAGTTTACATAAGAAAAACAATTAACAGAAGAATATAGAAAGGAATAGGACAGCGGTTTCAAATAAATTTTACCAAAACAGATGTTCCCCGTACACTAATAGACATGCCAGAATTATGTGACGTGAATCCACGAGGATGCATAGATTTTTCCCCAGTGTAATTCACTTCGATGTTATTCAATATACCCCGACTGCGGAGTGCCTTTCAAACAAAGGAAGTAGCCAGTTAATAAAAGTCCTAAGAAGAATAGCATTTCCATACTATACTAGAACTAGGAGCTCTATCCGAAATCAACATCTACTACAACATCGTATACCTTAAAGACGTAAAGTCTTCTGTTGTCCTTGCTCCAATATGCTCCACCATATTGATAAACTTCCATTTTGGGAAAAACATGTACAGGCAATAGTCCATTAACTATGTCTTCAATAGCACTAGACAAAGTTCCGCCTGTTCTAAATTTTCCGCTTATCGTATCTTGGGTATATCGGATGTCTCTTGGATCTAGTAACATTCTTAAAATCAGCCAGAAACCCCTAGGATTTTATATCTATGAAAACTTCTTGGTTATAGGTACCAGTACACAATATTGAGGGAAACTAAGTATCATTATCGGGTAATTCCCAACAAATCGTATCTTACTTAAACACACAAAAAACAAAAGCCTAAATGTTGCTGTGTTTGCAGGTTAAACAACAGGCTCAATAAAACCTTGGTAGGCGCTAGGAGGCGTAGCAGGCAACTACAGTATACTCATACTTAATATACGAATATACAAGATTAAATATCTTAATGTCACAACAACGAACAGCAATCAACAGAACAAGCAAACAAATGAAAGCCTATGAACCTTGGCCCCACTGCAACCACTAGATATGAATTTTATCCAATAAAGTATTTAGAATTTTTTTTGTTTCGACGTAAAAACGAAATGTTAACCGAGGCAATGTTAAACGAGGTTCAACTGTATATAGTCCAACACAGTACACGTACTACTACAACTACATCGTACAATAATTACTGTAAATTTCGGATAAAATCTTCTTCCGCAACTTTTTTATGCGGGGCTAAATTTGATTTGAATGTGAAGATGTTGTTTTTCATTTATTACATGCTGCTGTTCTTCAATATATACAATTATTTCTCATTGGAATTTTGCTATGCTCTAAACAGTTACAATCTTGGGACATGAATAATTTCATGTAAGGGACATAAAGGACTCCTCCATAGTAGTATTATAGGGAGTTGAATTGTACAGGGAACTGATGTTGGTAATGTTGGAACCAAATAGTAGTGGAGAACATAACGATAACGGAATATGTTATGTAGTGATGATATACTGATGCATAATGGTGGGAGACTGTGAAGCCCTAGTATCACTTCCTAAACGTGATATTTAACTGTGGGAAAATGTTACTGTAGAGAACACACAGGGAATATAGAGATACGCCGACTAACAAAGCGGCGGAGTTGATAGGAATAGGTCTCAGTACATGGTGAGACAAGAAGTTGGCTAGCAAAGTCTCGTGAAATTGGTTGAGACGTGAAGTGTAAGATATACTGGATGAAACTGTAAATAATAATACGATTGTGATTGGAGTATTTGATTGTAATTAGTTCGTAGCATCAAGTTTGTGTTGATGATACGAGCCTGTGAATAGAATTGAAGTGTACATACAAAAACGTGTATTGATTTATACCTACAAAGAGGCATCATTTAATCGAAGTATTACGTTTGTTTTTACGCGATCTTCTGAGTATCGGACGAAGATAGCGGAGTTCCTCCTTGTAATCAGGAGTGCATTTGTAGCGGTTCAAACAACAGAGTACAAACTAAACTAACAATAAACTATAACAATAAGCTGAGCCACAACATTGGTAACCTCACACAAAGGTGAACCGCAACAGTATAGTAGGAATTGTTGAAATTAGTTGATAAAGTATAAAGCTGTTATAGATAAGAAGTATTTGGATAACAAGCCATATGTATACATACATGTAGTGTAATTCGGTATTCTTTCTGAAATTTTGTGAATATCGGTCACAAAGATGAATCTCTCTACAGTATGTAAATATTATTGGTAAACTTTATTTCATTTACTTTGAGATCCCATAGAACTGTATTTACAAAAAGTGCTGTTCCGTGAATGTTGTTAGCAGCAACTGTTCTGAATTAATTAAAAAAAGTGAAAATAGTAGCGTCAAACTTTGTTTCATTAATTTCGAGATCACATAAAACTGTATTAACAGGAAGGGCTGTATCGTAAATGTTGTTGGCAACGTCTGTTTGGAATTGATTAATAAAGTGAAGCATGGGGAAACCAAACCAACATCTCAATGTAAATATGACTACTCGCTACTCGACGAGGAAGTAAATAAACCCATGTTTGTACAACTAATAGGATATTACAAGGACGAGATGATTTATACATAATAAAATATTTGCTGATATTAAACGAAAACGGGCCAGCGTAACTTCATTTCAAGTATACTATTAGTAACCTGAAGTTACTCTTGAGAGACCTAACTATCTTAGACATAGTAGGAGTAAGCATATTAGTGTTTAATTTGCGACTGGAAATAATGGATTACGAGAGATTAAGAGGTTTTCATCGGCAAGATCACATGGACGTCTTGAACAGATACAAAGAGTACAAAGTATTTTGGGATCGACACAGGATTCCTGGAGAGTATCGTACCAAGGAACTTTTATGGGAAGACCCTTGGGTAACAAAGTAATTTGTTTTTGTTAGTTTGTTTTGAATTTAGGGTCATTTGACTGCACAGACACTTACTTCTCTCGTTCAACGGGAACTTGCAATTTATACAAATACACATAGCTAATACAACACAACATATCTATCTCGTAGTATTAAGAAATTACTCAAACCAAAAAAAACGCACTGCCTTTTGGGCCGAAATATGTCGGCTCTTTAATTGTAGGTAGCAAAATACGGAGGAACAAATACATGCAGAGAATAGACCAAGTCATGTGTGGTATACATGGAGTCATACCCGTAACACTGTGGTAAGATGTGTGAGTCGCTATAACACGAAGCAGACGTAGTTCGTAGCAGCCAGAGTCATCACATATTTCTAACAATTTCTATTGTTTAGCGTGTGGTACAAAATGAATACATATTTTTACTGTATAAGCAGTCCTGCCTACCCGACATATAAATACTAGACATAAATCTCAGAATTTACGGGCTTATTATTATTAACTTAGATCGTTAATGTTGTTGTACGGTCGAGACGATATGCTCCAATATCAAACATTTAAGTTATGTCACCATAGCAACAAATTTGCTAACGAAATAATACATCAAGTCAATAAAAACTTATCAAGTTATTGTTTACTTGAATAATATTTATTTTCATTATACTCAGCTAATACACCAAGATACTTCCAAGTATTGTATGTTTCATAGTGATACCCATGTATAATATATAATTATAGGATGACATCATCATTGCTGTGCCATATCATTAACATAACATTATTAAATTTAAGATCAAAGCCAACAGAGAATATCAGAAGAACGAGGCAAAGAAACGGAAAGAAAGGCTGACCTCAAAGAAAACAGACAAAGAAGAAAGAAGTCGCAATAACTCCTCAAATGCACAAGAAAAACCGTCTACTCCCGGAGTAGAGAAAAAAGAAAAAACTCCCAAGCAAAAGAATGACAAAAAAAACGTTAAACAGGTAGAGGTCGTGAAAAATGTCAAAAAGAAAGAAGTCGTTCACATTCTTCCGCAGATGAACACAAAAGATACGGAAATTTCAAAGGATCTGCGCGCAATAAGAAGTAGTTCCTCATCCCAGACATCAGAAAGTTCAAGCACCAGTAGTTCCGATTCATCCACAAGTAGTGGGTAAAAATACACCTAGACCCGCACTTGGTATCATTGTTCGTCATGTGATTACTGGATTCTTTGTTCCCATTTACATTATTATTAACCACAAATAAGCTCAGACATTTGTGCTTGACTGAGACAACGAGACAAGTAAATTATTGATGGTATCCATGTAGAGTTATTATTGTCATTTACTTAACTTTACATTAATAATGGATGATATCATTTAACGCGTTCACGCCCAACTCCATAAATGTTCAGTAGAATGATTCACAGATTGAGGTACAAGGTCACGTTGGAAAGAAGTTTTCAATCTGTGGTTAGCAAATTATGTTTTTTCGTGGAGCAAATCTTTAAAATATTAATTATGGATTTCAGTCGCACTTTTTTGTACTCAACTTAATTTAACAGAATCAAGGTGCCGACGTGGGGGATTTAAATTTGAATTATGAAAGTTTCGTACCAACGTTTCAAATCACCATATGTGTAGCACTTATACATGTCGGAATACGGTATTTCATGAACGTAATCCAAAGAGAATTGTACTTAGCCAATGGGAAGAATATAAAATATAACGGGAAAATGATGCAAGCATTGTAGGACTTATAAATATATCAGTATCTGTTTTTTAAAAAACATTTATTTGAAGTAATGTAAAAAATTTTCTAGTATACTAATTTATAAATAAAATCGAGGAATGGAATCTAAAGCAAACTTTTAACAGATAGATAAGAAAACATTGACAACCGGAAAGAAAAGTTTAGAAATTACAGTCTCAGGACGTCAGAATGCAGAACAGATGTCAGAGAAGTTAGCTACACAAACTAAGAAGTAAATCCAAGGTCTACTAAATTTCCAATTATATTGTTATCAGAGACTTCAAAATGCGGGCTAAATATATTTCCATTGCTGGCTTATTATTTCTCGCTACTTCATTACTCAGCGTTCGAGGTGGACTGAATGTACCGGAAGCATCGTCATCCTGGAATAAACCTGAAGGAGTGGATAGGGCAGAGGATGGATTTCGACTGCTATTATCCACTTACAGAACGATTACTGTTGACAAGATACATAACTGCGCTGCACTGTGTTTGAAAGACTATCGGTAATTTTTAGTGATAAATAAATACAGGTATTGAATACATCGAGTATCCGGCATACTCGGTTCCAGAACCATGCTGGATTAACAGAGGATTCTATGTAGAAAACCTCTATTACACCTCTAATACCCTTATTACACCTACACAAACTAAAATACCAAAGGGTTTTTTGAATGAAATTAAATAAATACTAAATGCAAATGTACCTAGCGTCAAAAGTAATGAATCAAATTCGCATTTGATCTCACAAATTCATATTTAATTCTTAGATTTGAGTACCGCTTTACAAATATATCTTTGTCTGTCATTACATTTTGAAAACTTCCTTGACTAAGTAACAATCGATTTTTTTAAGGTGCAAATCTTACAATTTTCTGCGTGACATAAAATTGTGTGAAATAAACTTTAACCAACGCGATCCGAATAATCCGACCGGTCGGCAATGGATTCAGTACGACAGCCATTGGTATCAAACATTGAATGGCCTCGTTCCATGGCAAAATTGCGAATACCACAGCGAACAGTCGTATCAGCTAAAAAACAGTTTACGTAACATTTTCAACGCTTCATGTGCATCACCATCTCCGTGTCCCCAAGGTTTCCTATGTACACCATCGGCAAGAAGTAACAATGGATTTGAATGCATTCGTGATACCATTAACTTCAAAGGTAAAATGTTCGCACTGTACTTTAGGATTTGAATCACTGCCATTTATTGTCTCTTGACTTGAGACATTTGAGTTTATTTATGGATTTAATGACTCGACTCAACTCGTGTCACAACTGTCACAAGTCTCTACATGACTTGCAACTCGACTCCGGTATATTGCTACAATCTTTTTTCTGCAGATGTTATGTCTTCTTGGACTGATTGGGAAGTTTGGAAAAGATGTTCTCGATCATGTGGAACGGGAATTCAAACAAGAGAGAGAAGTTGTCATTCGGGATCTATCTTATGGAAGTGTCACGGACACAAGAAAGAGTCTAAAATCTGCTCCACCGACAAATGCCCGAGTATAATCATTACCACAGAATTGTCTTGAAGATATATTAATATATTATTAAAAATATATTTCGAATATAATCACGATTGTTTATTTGTTATTATGTTACAATACTTTCATTTTAATTTTGCAATACGCTTTTTTCAATTTAGTATGGAGTTATTGGGGATCTTGGAGCAAATGTTCAACTTCTTCTAGTTGTGGAATGGGTATACGTACACGGACACGAAGTTGCTTTTACAAAGATAAAATAACACAGAACTATTGCCCTAATTCAGCTGAAGATACTTCATCTTGTTACGTGCCTACTTGTAAAGGTACACCATATAATTTACTCCTCCAGCAGGCAGCCATTTCATATTTACATTTTGTGATGTGACTTTTTTAGCTAAAATTCGACTTTCGAATGGAATTTCTGGAGTCGTTCAAATATATGATGATTCGACTCCAACAGAACGGGACTGGAAAGATGTCTGTCAGGTTTGAATAGAGCTACTCTCTAAAGTCTAATGTAGTCAGTGTGCGCTAAACACCATATGCTGTGGAAAAGATGAAAAATATGTGCGCATTGAAAGCAATAATTTTTATTTATTATTTATGATATTATTTTCTTGTAGCTAACTTTTTGTGCGCTCATCAACTTTCTTTGTGCGCTTAGACAGCTTAGACTTCCACTATTTCTATTCATACAGTACGATATGTACGATTCATGTACAATAGGTAACAACAGATCTGCAATATATTGCTGACGACACTGTAGCTCATACAGTTTGCGAGCAGCTCTACTTCGGAGAACCATTAGATATTCAGCCAATTGATTCCGAAGGAAATTATACGGTATGTGACATTGACAAGCTAGAGTGCTAGACAATAATATAATAGTACGTGGTGTCTTGGTATATAGTTCGTTATTTACGGCAATATTACCTGGTTGAAGCCAAGTAACTGACCACCCTAGAAGTAAAGATTGCTATAATACACGGGAAATACACATTACATTTCTGACAACACAGGCATTGTCGCATTTAAGGTTGTCTAATTCTAATGCTCTTTCTTCGCCAGACACATTTAATGGCTTATCACTGCAACACCAATGATGGATTCCTAATGAACTGCTCTCACATACCATGGGGAGAACATATCGAATGTTCTCACAGGTTAATGGTGACTTGTACAGGTATTATTTATTAGTTTGTCTGTCATTTTGTCAATACAGATGATCGGTTCAATGTTTATGTCACTACTTAACCCTCAATTGCTTCTAGTGATCGAAAGTTGGTCGCCTTGGTCGTCTTGGAGCATTTGTAACAGAAAACTGCAGGTTCGCAGTCGAAGAATTATTTCATCTTCCAAATGGATCAACAAGATGAGCTCTAACGATTCGAATATTCAAGAGTTAGTTGAAAAACGCAACTGTTCTGAAAGAGCGCATGGTATTTGCTTTTACAAAGGAAAATTTGCATTGGAATAACTCAGAAAATTTTATTTCTGTATAAATGTCGTACATCCTACTAATCAATTTTCATGCAGTTTTCCTTTATTCTAATTTTGAATTTTTAGGTGTTGTCAAAGTAGATTGGTACGATGGTAACAATGGTTTCCAATACAAGCCTCTGGAATATCGGTTTTCATCTTATTACTCAGCACGGATGGCTTGTGTGGCAATAGGTGCAGATATCATTACGAAACCTATAAGCTATTTGCCCAAGTAAATAGAATGCTTACTATCACTTTTTACCTACATCACTCAATTGCAGATGTAAATCCATTGTGCATTTTATTAGCTTGCAAAATGTCCTACGGATTCATAGATTTACTTCTGTATGGAGTGGATATCGAAAAATTAATACTAGTGATGAGATCGACCTTCTTCCTTTGAACATCTGTTCAAAAGACTCTCTTTCGGGAGTTAGTGAGACGACATGCATTGATAATTTAGAAGAGTCGAATCTGATTTGCGAAATGCCAATAGGTAAATATAATCTGATATGTATTCAAATTCCCATTACGCCAATATACTCCCCATTATACAAAGATAAATTGTTAATTAACATGGAACCATGCAACAACTTTTAGATCCTTATGCTTATAAGGTGGATGAAGTGTCTGGAAAACTACTCCAATTCGACTACAATAGTTTTTCTTATAAGTCTGCTCGATATCTTGATATGCATTATATCACTCAACCAGAAGATGAGCAAAAGACAGGTTGGCTATTGGTTTAATTCACGTGAAACTATATTATAATTATATCTTTCACTTTGATTTAGATTTCTCATTTATATGGCACGAACAAAAATATAATTTACTGCTGGAGAAAATAAGAGGACCAGCAATTGTAACTGATATCGAAAGGTGCAAGGCAATGGGCGGAATTATTGAGACAGTAACTCCACCAACTTTCAAGAAAACCTTATCTCCACCAGGTATATAGAGTGATGTAAGAGTCACGGGCAATACTATATATACTGACTAGTCTTCTATGATCACAATTCATGTCTGGTATTGAACCACGGTCACAAATATGAATATGGATTGATAATAATAATACACTACCATTACAGTGACTAAATTATCGGTTTTCAAGGTATATTCTGGTAGTAATCAATATATGGTGTGTTTTAGCTTCTCACGAAAAGCAAAACTACAGAATGGAATTACTTTTTTTCATATTTAGAATCCATCACATTGGAAGATGCTATAGAGGTATATTTTGGATATTGTGCCAACACTACTAATCAAAAGATATGTGACTATTTGAGAACTCAGAGTGAATTGAGATTTTGCGTTACCAAAGGTATTGGATACTAGCTTTATATTTGGGAGTTTGGGCTTGGCTTATGAATTCTATTTTTTTTAGAAAAGTGTAGCAGTCGTTTAGGAGAACATTTCGAAAGTAATAGCATAACAGTGTCAAGCACGAGTTATTCTGAAATACATCATGATGACATGACAAGCTTTAAAAATATGATAATGGACTGGTCAGGAATTAAAAATATACTATTGGACCCAATTTCATCAACCTGCTTTGGGTGGCAGCCTAACAATGAAGATATCACTCCATGGATTAGTTTTAAGTTTCCTGGAATACACAGTGTAACAGGTAAGGAACAGAAGTAATAATCAAATCTGACTTAATATGTTATAGGAATACTTTAATCATGTACTAAATATATTTTGTTTTAAATATTTAAAACTAAAATTGATATTCTTTTTTCACAACAGCAATTCAAATAGTGAAAACCGGAAATATGATTGAGCAGATATCTTTGACACTTTCCTACACCTTGGATGGAGAGTTATGGCTAGATGCCCTGTTGTACAGCAAAGAAAAAATCCTAATGATCGATAAGTCAAGTGCAAATTTCAGATTTAGTAACAGAGACACAAACAGTATTCTCCCTCGACCAATTTTAGCCGTTCATATTAAACTACAATCAATAATTCTAATAAGATATTCTTGCATACAATTTGAATTTTTTGGATGCCAAATTGATGCTGCTTCCGACCTCAGTTGTGTGAACGAAGTTGAGATCAAATCACTCACTAATTACAAATCATTCGATGGGGAATTGACCAATTTGTATCTGAAGAGGAACTCCATGTTGGAGACGTCAAAATTTGTATCACATTGGATACCAAATGTATTGACTCTTTCCACATGTAGACTATCTTTGCCATTAACCCTACCATACAGGTGAGTTTCAATATCAAGTAAAATCTTGTAATATGAATATATTTTCAATAGTCTCAATGCTATTCTCAGTCTGATAAATATTTTCTCTTGACTACTGATATTTATTACTGTCTCAGTAAATAGCAGTGATCACACTGGAAATTATTATTTAGAGATTATGTGGCCGACTGTCCTTGGGTAGAAATGGATTTTGATAAGAAGGCAAGCATCACAAAAATTGAGATAAAAGGATGGACAGTACATGGATCTATAAGCAAACTATTCCACAAGACTAAAATTACTGGGTTAGGCTTGGATGTAACTGACTGCTGGACAGAATCTTTTCTGCTAATGTATTTTTCTCGGAATGTTTGGCAGTATTACAATGAAAACAAAGACTTGCAGGGTCAATTGAAAAATTTACAAAATCCAAAGAAGTGAGTGGTCAAAGTGAATTTACATACATTTACATATCTTAAATAAATAACTACAATTGATTGCTTATGTTAAGGTTTCTGGCTAATTCAGACAGTAAAATGTTCAACGTAATACATTTCAAAACTCCGTTATTTGCCGAACGTATCAGAATTGTTCCGATATCTTGGCATGTCAGACCTTGCATGACGTTGACCGTGAGTGGTTGCCATTATCAAGTGAGTGTTTAGCTTTACTTCACTCCACAATATTACTGAAATTGGAAACAAAAATCCATGCAAAAGTCTAAATAATTTTTCTTTTCTTTCCTTTTCAGAACATTTATGAGAAGTTTTATAAAAGAAATGATGCTGAGCAGGATTGGCCAGTTACTGAACCGCTCTTGTCAAATGGTGTTGGAATTGGTACTTCCGAATTCAAAAGGTATGGTTCGTTTCAATATGCATAATTTATCTTTCATATGATTTTACTGAACTGTAACTTGCCGTAGAATATAACTTAACTCAAAATCGTGGAGGTATTCTTTTCAGGGTTGGAAATTATTAATATTTCATCATCACCAGAAGATTTGAAATCTTTTTTTTTGAATTTCAGGGATAGACAGAGGAGGTTTGGTGAAAATGACCATCACATACGGAGGTATTAATATGGACATTTGAATATTTTTGGTATCCCATGTGGTTTTTGGTTCTTTTTATGTGTGGGGAATTTGCTTCAAATAGATGGTCCGAAGGCAATGGAAATGTTGAACTGCTCAGTTACAATTTGACACAAGATGACTTTTCTTCTCCACGAATGGAGATTGAACCATTTATATGCCTGAGCAAAATGTCTGGTTGGAATTTAAATGGAATTGAAGCAAATTGTAATGAACCTGATAACTATGATTTGACTGTTGACAATTTCAAAGGATATAGGATAAAAACATCTGAATATTATGTGGTGAGGAAATTTCACATCTAATAGATATGTGAGATTACAATGTACTCTTATATACTAATATTATGTTAATTCATTTAAGGTGCCACAAAACTTCCCTGCAACTCTCGCTGATGACATGACACAATGGTGCTTAGATAACAGTGGCAATTATTTTCGTATCGAATTCAGAAAGAAGTACAAAATAATTGCGATAGTTCTTCACATGGAAACGAATAACAATTCCGATCAGTTAAAATCTTTTTCAACTTCCTTGAAAATTGAATATGGCCTAACTAATCGTGATTGGATAATTTTGCCTAGTAAGGTAAATCTACATATGATTTGATTATAGTAAACTCAGTGATTGGAAGTTCAGTACTCTTTATCCAAATCATTTTTGCTCTTTGATCATGCAATTCTTTCTGTAATCATTGGATTACTCACATTCGTACGTTTTACATTTGTAATTGTACATATCTCAGTGCTTTACTATAAACTTGATATTGTTTCAGGAATCCCAATTTCAAATTGAAGTTTATGAAGCTGAATCTGTATTAAAATTAGCCTTTGAATATCCTCTGATTGGAAAGTATCTAAGGGTAACATTTCGAAGATATGCCGCTGTTGCTCAATGTTTTTCGATAGAAATATTTGGCTATCCTGCCGTGCATTCTACAACTGAACGTGTGTTTTCAAGTGACAAGAGAGAATTTATTCCTTTGATATATTAACTGCATGCTCTCTTATTATTATTCAGAATGTAATCAACCACTGGGTATGGAAAATGGACTCATAAAAGATGATCAGATCTGGGCCTCGAGCTATCTCGGACCAAACCATAAACCTTTCCATGCTCGTCTTAACCGAGAGATTATAGCAGGCATCAGTGCCCATGGCTGGACTGTTGCAGGTAAGCATAAATTTGTGTGTTTAGGAGCTTCGGTTTCACACCATATAGGTTCAAGGCGTGGGTAATGTGTTTAGTAATTTGATTACTCCATAAAGACATTCCTTCAACCTCCTGGGTGAAATTAACAAATGCTATGATACTGTTTTTGCTAATATACTGAAAATTCGCATACAGCAGGACAGGGATGGATCGCGGTTGACTTTCGAGAGAAGCGCAGAATTACAGGAATCACTACTCAAGGATCTGGTGACGGTCACTATGTTAAAACTTACTTATTCTATTCTGCGGATCCCATGGAAAGATATAAACCTGTGAAGAATATGGATGGAACTTATGTACTGTTATAGAATAAAACTATTCAAAAATAATTTCATATTTGAGTTGAGTTATTATTACTAGTTTTCACTGAATATTTGTCTCTAGATTTTTATTGGAAATTCTGATTCAACTTCTACTGTTACAAATTATCTGCCAACAGCTCTATGGAATCGTTACATAGCTATAGTCCCCTTGTCATTCCACAATAATATGGTTTTGAGGTTTGAAATTCTGGGTTGCAAGATGAACAGCAATTTTGAATTTGACGGTCTGTTATATATCATGGAATTTGATAGTCCTAGTTTTCATGTGACAGGGAGTTTTTTCCTCTAGATCAAACCGAAATTCAAGATATTCCTTCCATTCAAAATAATCTAATAACTTATGATATGGAGAATGGATACACATATTGGATGACAGAGGCTGGTTCAACAAATTTTCTACACAAAAACTGTGACCTAAACGATGGACATTTGGCATATAAATTCATATTAAATGAAACCGTAACTCAGTAAGCAATTTATACTTTGCAACTACTGATAGTAACACATTGGATATATTTATTATCGATTCTATTTCAAATTATACAATTTGGAATTTTGCATCTAGATTCCTCGGGCATCAGTTTCAAAACGCATATCTTGGATTTACGGATAATTCTCAATTATGGCTTTATGAAAACATAGACGGAGTAAGTTTTCTGTACTTAATTCACAGTTTTATTGTTAGATTATTTATTGGAATTGACAACAATTTTTATTCATAACATTTGAATCATCCCATATATTTTCAGACTATTTCTTTGCAAAATTCACAATTATGGCACCCAGGGCATCCTAATTACGCTAATCAACATTATGTAAAGTTTCATAAGAGACCTGCCTTAGTGGATACTGGTGGTTCGGACACTGCTGAAGGACTTTGTGAGCGTGAAACTTCAAGACATGGTAATATTTTGATAAACATTGATTACAAGGATCATCCTGTAACAGATGTATCATATTCCACAGAGTTGTTATCGCTACTTAAGTCCACACAGAATTTCAGAATAAGCAATTTTGATTACACTGCATCCAGTTCTAAACCTACAAACCCGCCTTGGATGGCAAATCCTTTTGACTGCAGTGACTGGTGTATCGGTGGAGGGGATAAAGCTAGGTAAATGAATTGAATAATCAGCAACTTGTTTAAAAATAAAAAAAGAAAACATTAATTTAATTTGTAATGCAGATGGATGCAAATTGATCTTCAAAAACTACATCTCATTGAATCTATCACTATTACACCTCCAAATAAGTTTTGTGAAGATGAACACAGCAGCATCGAAATCATTACCAATTCATCTCTTGAAATCAAAAATATTCCTGCGGAAATATATATTGGAAGCGAGCCAATGAAACTGAGAACAGTCAGTGTGGGGACAATACAGGTCATTTATAAACTATCTGTCCTAATAAGTTTCACAGATTTTCATTTGTGAGTTAATATTTATGACAATCTCTGATAATCGTTCTTTACCAGTTACGATCTGATGGATCAAGCATCTGGAAATTACTGCATCCAACTGCCGGACGACTCATAAAAATTCATTTCCCACAACATTTCAGTGAAGCTTTACACAATTGCTTCAGCATAGATGTTAAGGGAACACACGTCTTTCATTCAAAAACAGGCGGATGGAAAGATCAGTAAGTAGTGATTACTTTTCAAAAGTATGTGTGTAACTTATGTACTGGAAAATCAATTTGAAAATCCCTTTTTTTTAGATTTGTTGCACTATATCATGGAAGTATATTGTTGTATGAACTATATATCAATGTTAATGTTAATGATGAAGACAGCTGTGCATATAGATGTTTGTTTGATTATCCAGAAACCTGTAGGTAATGTAATTTTTTAGGTACCAAGATTACTGTACATACACATATAATTAACTTTTAAAATTAGTTAAATATAATTACATCAAAAGTTAGTTATTTCTATCATTCCTTTTCAGATTTTTTGCATTTGATAAAAAGGAGAAAGACTGTGTTTTATATTCAAAGGATGACAATGATATGGTATAATATAAGATATAAATATTAACGAAAAATTTATTAAGAATTTTCAATCCTTTAAATCTTTTTGAAGGTTTCTAGCACATGTATTTTGTTGATTATAATTAGACAATATGTTTAGTTTGGAGGAGGCTTGGCCCCATGCCCCTCCATGTATCCACTCCTACTCACAGATGGGATAATTGATGTTCAGGCATTTCTCCTATTGTTAAATATTCACGTGCAAGCATGCATGGCCACACACTTCATGCTGTTTCTAGTATTCACATCAGCATTTAAGAATATTAAGTATCAATATTATACACTCCTTCACCAGTAAATGATTTGTGAATTGTTACCACAGTACAAGACCAAGTATTCAATGCCACCATTATTACATGGAGAAATGCAAATTCTTACTCAGTTAACAATGATGCCTATCAACTACAAGACAATATCACTACACTGTGATAAATAATTTACAATTCTCTTGCCTATTTTATTAGATATCATCAACAGAAGTTTCCTCAACACTATCAACAATATGGGTTCACCAAAGTATGGTATTTAAAGGTATAACTTTATGTGTATTTTAAGTTAAAACAAGATTTAATACTTGATATTTGTACAGATGTTTCTCATATATCAGAGGTCATTTCAGTGCCTAGCTTGAATGAAGCCCAAATATATCATGTAGCAGGTACAAGATTATCAAATTCATTATCTATTAGCATATATATATATATATATATATATATATACTCAGTATGTGTCGAAATATGGATAAGGATTAGGGTTTTCTCCACTTCTATAATATGGGGTAGAGTTCGTATATTTTGAATGCTTAGAATGTTGTGATTTTGAGAATGCTTCTCTGTGTATTGAAATATGGCTCAGTGAAATCATCATCACCATATAAACTGAATTCTTCTTTCACATAAAATTCTTCCTCTTACAGTAAGAACCTACATTAAAAATGATGCTTAGTTTGATAATCTGGTTTCTATGGGAGGCACATAGAGTTTTTATCTATTAAGATCTGTGGAAATTACCAGAGTTAAGTTCTATTCATCAGCGTTCTCAGTAACATTCAATAATATAGTTTATATGCTCGCTTTCCTTTTGATTGCCGATCACAACATCATTAAAATATTTGTGTCACAGGTTCTGAAATGCTAGGGTGCATTTCAAATAGCCTGATATGGAATATGGCAAATGTAACAGAAGAGTATTTCTTTCCGCAACAATGTATTTTCCATTGTTTTTCAAATGGCTATGAAAATGCTCATTTGATGCATGGTGGAATCTGTTCTTGTGGTGATGCAGTAATTGGATATTCTCCAACGGAGAAAATATCTTTTATAAATAGAACTCAAAATATGGAATATTGCAATATTCCCTGTAGAACAGATCGATCACGGAACTGCGGTGGCGATAGTTTTGCCTTGTTGTATCAAAAACCAGGTAGATATCATTTGTTATCTGCATGCACTTCTAAGAATTCATCTATCATCTAAATATGTTCGATAGTGCGATGCTTTCATGGTTCTATGAATGCGTACAAAGAAAATTTTTATTGTTTCCACGACAAGCTGCAAACGTTTGATCAGGCAAAGCTTTCTTGCAATGCAGCAACAACTTTTGAGCAATTAGCTGACCCAATCAAGACAAAAGATATATTTCATTTCATCAAGGTAAGGATTGCAAATACCGATACAAATTAGACCTTGTTCCAATGCCAACATTCTTATCTACTTCAGGTATGGATAGCAAAAAGACTTTCCAAAATTCATTCAAATCTAAACGTAGAACATACAGTCTCTATATGGGCCGGAAGATCAGAAGATTATTTCAAAAATGATCTCCCATCCTGGATAAAATGGAGCAATGACAAGAATGCTTTCAATAGATCTATATCTTGTCTCAGCTTGGATTTGGTAAGATTTTATATCTCAGTAATATTTACAATTTTTATTGTACATACTATACAAAGCTGACAAATTCTTTAAAATTCACCAAGCATATCAGTCATACCAGACAACTTAATATTCGTGGATCTCTGAGAGCCACTGATTGCTCCTCTCTGAATACTTATCTTTGTGATCTTGGTGAATGTGATGGATTTGGGAATTGCAATGGAACAAGAGCATTTGTTAACAAAGGTAAAAATATATTAGTGATGCTTTTTAGAGAGGCATTTACAGTATTCAACAATGTTACTTCTCCTTTTACCATCCAGAATTCTATCAAACTATGGAGGAAATTGTAGGGGAACCTGGAACAACATGGTATCATGCAAGAGAAATCTGTCTCCAACAAGGAAAAGACTTATGCTTTCCAGATGAAATTTGTGATATGCAAGCGAAAATTAAAGCAATTGGAAGCAAAAGCATATTTGGAGGCAAAAGAAATATTTATGCACCAACAAGGTATCAAGCCTGATATCGATTTTATCCAATATCTGTTTACTGATTTCCTAATCGTATATGACTTATCCTTTCATTTAAATTATATTCAAAACCAATAAACTCTGAAGTATAAGAAAACCAACATTTAATTACACTGACTCTCTGTGTACTAAATACCTAATTAATAACTGTTAGAATATATTGTTGATCATCTTCTTATTTCCTCTATACAAAAACAATTTATTCAGGTTGCATTTCGAAAATTACATGGTTTTGAATGAGATTAATTCGACTTCTTGTCCTCCAACAATCAATTTCAATTCACCTCCTGCACTTGATTTATCAATGATACTTTGCTGTGGTAAGATCAATTTCTCCCAATACAAATTCTTCAAGTATTTAATCCCCACTACTTTTCATTTACTCAAGGTGGACCAACTAAGTATGAAAGGCATAACTCATTCCATCCACACAAAGGTATACTTTCCACAAGACGTAGAGGCCCTAACTATCTACAGTCGCTAGATTCCTCTATTGCATTGGTATGGGCTGAGGAAATACCCAACAATTGTTGCAAAAATTGCTACATAGCTGTACCTGCTCATGAAAATTTGCGACTATCTCAATTTTATGAAATTTCACCAGGTGACAATAACAATATTTTGGTGCATTATATTGCACAATTATTTGATAACATGACATATATGCTATTTTTAAAAATGCAGGACTTAATGACATTATTGGTACAGTTTCATTTGAGAGTGTTGATGCACCAGGATATTTTCTAACATACTGCATTAACAATGACTTAACTTACACATTGGTTGCTGATAAGTGGAAGCAAAGTGATCGGTCAACGTTTATACCAAGGAAGAATATGTTCAAACAGGTCATAGTCAAATTACTGTTATCATGGAAGTTATTTTATTTAGTTAAACTAAAATTCAAATAACACACCCAAACTTGTATAAATTATTTGACCTCTTCTGAATGCAAGCATGTGTGCTTTTAACAGGGCTGCATTGCATATGAGAGTTTCAGAGCACAAACTTACTATATATCTTCAGACCATATACAAACTGTGATGGTGAAGGACAATAACTTATCTGAAGTATGGTTGAATAGCACATGCCTGCTTCCAGATTCAGTAGGTCAGTAAATAATTATACTATTATCGGTAGTCAATCACGATTTCAGTGGTATAATAACTAAATATATTATGCTGTGAATTACTGCTAGATAACGAAATTGAACCTAAGAGAATTCTGCTATTGTTGACAATTTTCAGGTGCTGAACGCTACTCTGAAGATAATTCTGAAGAACTGCCAATCAAAACTGACTTTGAATTCTGGAGTGAGTGAACCGTAATATTTTTCCTCCAAAACCAATCATTTTTTCTAGTTTGAAAATTACATTTTGCACTGTGTACATGACAACAAATTGGTATTATTTTTTAGTTGGTTCTTCAATTGATTATGGTTGCATAGATGCTTTACCAGCTGAATTACATAATTACACAAATCAAACATCTGAAGATGATTGCTTCAAAGCCTCCAGGGAAAAAGGTTAACCTAGCTCAGGGTTATAACTTCGATCCAGTATCTTAAGTAAACTTAAGTTATCTATTTTTCTATTTTCTTTGCATTCATCAGGTTATTACGCATATGCCTTCGCACCAACTTCATGGTGTATTCAAATATCAAAACAAACATTCAAAGACTTGCAGCTTGGTGTAGAAAATTGCACTGAATCAAATCTTCATGTCTACAAAATTAGTTATGATGGTATGAAAAACAAACACAAATAGAATTACTCAATATTAATAAATTAAGCTCCATAATATCAGGAAATATTCTGAAATACATTGATAGCATAGGATATTCTTACAAAATGTATTGCGTACCATATTAACAATATCGGTGTCCTCCTGCAGTAGTTGTAATCACAATAAAATAGACAATTATTTCAATAAATATCTGAATAATATTATTGAATTCAAGTACTTATATTATTTCTAGGTGAAGGTATAGCAACTTCTGATGGTTACTTACAAGCGATTGAATTCGGTGAATCCAGAAATGATAGTGGAGTCATTTTTATAAATGTTTTTACTGAGAGTGCGTTCAGTTACTCTCTTTCATTCTGGATTCAAGACCAATCTGGGCAAGGAGGCGTCATATTATCTTATTCAATTCCTAGCGACCTGGTTTCACTCTACCACTTTCCCTCAATGTCAGACGTCGTTTTTACAGTTATCAAAGAACCTGGAAGAAATGTCTTTTCAGTTTTTCTCTGTGGAAAAACATTGCTTTTTGATACTGAAGTTTATTTTGAAGAATATTATTGGCATCATTTGGCAATAGCACTTGATGTCAATGAAGGAATAAGATTATATTTTGATGGAAAACTAATACATGAGAACACCAACAGAAAAGTAGAAAGAAACTGCTATCTTCCACAGGGTAAGTGAGGAGTTATCTATCAGCTGTGATGACATATGCATTAAGTATTTTTTCAGTCCTAATGATTCCCAACTGTTTTTATCCTGCAGGTGGACAACTTGAACTTGGTAGACAAAGAAAGAGTTATATGGGACCAATAATTCCTCAATTTAGTGTTGTAAATATATCAATTGTATTCAATATGTGGAATTATTCATTGTCATCCAATGCTATAAGGTTAGTAGTATACTTAAAGAAACATCTTGTAGTTCTAGTTGGCTGGTTGATACATCTAAATGCTACATTTATTAATTATTTCACAATTTTTTCTCAGATCACTGAATACACTGTCCACTTTGAAGGGTGGAATATCACTGAGCGAGGCTTCATCTGGACAGAATTACACTTCCTTCAAAATCTCAGAACATTTGCTGCACAACAGTATGTAAAGTACAGTATACTAACTCCGTAAAATCCTTTTGGCTATAGCTATAGCACCATTGCATTATTCTTGATTTATTCTAATTGTTACATCCACTTTAAATGATAATCTAATTTGAAAATTTAGTACATTGGATTCAAGATGAATGGACATCATTTAATTTGCAAATACCAGCGCCTGAATCAAATATCAGACAGGCTGTTATTGATGATGATAAAAACAATACTTGGGTGCTCTCTACCAATAAGTTTTATCATGAGCTTGAATGTGAACGTCAGATAAGGAATTCACCCACTGTAATACTAAATGACTGTATTGTGCAAGATGTATTTCAATACCGACCTACTCGTGATGGCTCATTCAACTTCAACGTAATCTCCAGAAAAAAAATAGAACAAGACAAATTGATGCCGGTAAGAATATGTCATAGAGCAGGGGTTGGCAATCTATGCCAGGCAGAATTATCCTGCCCAGGTGTCTAGAAAAGCACACAGATTGGGTATATGTGTTTACACCAGTTATGAATCAAGAATGAACCATGTCTTTTATGGAATGCATTTGTTTTCGTTTTCAGGTACATGTGGGAAAAGGATTGCTAGCTCTAAAGGCTGTTCAAGCAGATGATACACAAAACTTTTTTCTTTACAACAGCAAAAGGAAAAAGGACCATATTCCAATCTCACTTATTAAAAATGAAAGGTAAAATAGTTTGAGGGTGGAATACAATGGCACTTGGTTATCTTGAACTGAATTTTTTATTCCACCAAATCAACCTTGCTGTGGAATATATAATTTTGAAACACTTTGAAATACTAATAACTCAATATAATGTTGCTCTCAGCCTCAAGATAATATCATTCAAGGAAACCTATATAAAGAATTGGGGGTTAGTAACTGGCAGTTGTGCAGGCAACTTGATTGAAACATTTTCTGGTACTTCCTACGACAGACAACATGTGAATTCGTTGAATAGAAAATGCGTGCAACAAGTGAGTATAATAATTAGTCCTTGGTATTTTCAAAAATACCAAAGTCAATTATTATTAAATTCAGTTATAAAATTTTTCCAGAATTTAGTGTTAATTAAGTTACATAAATGGTACTACTATTGCTATCAATAAGGTATGATAAACAAACATGCTATTTTAAATTTGATCCCAAGGCTTGGATAGATTCAACTGGCTGTACCGTTCCTTTGTTTCGTCACGGCACTTTCCTTGACCATTTTGTGGAAAGATGGAGAAATCCATCCTACAGAGGCGGGTTGCGGAAAACCCACATTCGTCACTTATTGATGTTTGCAAAATACAAGGCAGATCAAGCTGTACCTTTGTATTACAATATTTGCTATGGTGGCTGTAAGTTCCTCAAAACCTAAAAAATCTTTGCTCGAAATCTGACATTTTCCGATTTTGTACCACTACTACTACTTCCAGTTACAATACGACTGCTCAGGATATCTGAAAAAATGAAAACATTCAATAATATACTGCCGAGCAGAAATATGAATTCAGGAATATTGCAATATCACAATGTAGTTTCTGGTTGGGGAGGTGTTTGCAAGAGATACCTTACTGACTCAAACTTTGCTTCAGTTGCTTGTAAACAGCTAGGATACAGCGGGGTGAAAGAAGTAAGTTCACTAGCATGACTTAATGTTTGTTTTTCAGCAATAGTCAAAGTCAGTTTGTTAAATATTTTACAAATCTCCAATACTAATCTGACTTTTTGATTCTGTACATATATCACATTATATGCATGCACCTTATAGATTATATACTAGATAGTGTAGTTGTTTGCTTAAGAAACCTCGTCAGATATAAATACTTTGCATCATTGAGTTTGTAAGGTATAATATAATATATATATGCTACATACTTGAAGATTCAATTATATATAATTTGAAAAAATCAGGTGTAAAATATGTTGTCATGCCAGTTGCTGAACAACATTTTAACTCATACAGATAAGGTATGCAAAAACCGATCAGAAAATGGCTGTAACACTTCATGATCCACAATGTTATGGTGACGAATCTGCTCTAGATGAATGCTCTGAAGATTCTACATTTTACTGTGACAGAACAAAAATTGTACATGTGACCTGCTCCACTGGTAAATATTAAATTGTTACGAGTATCCTTCAAAAAGTTTATTGCAGTGGTGGGCAAACTAATGCGATATTCTGCACTGCCATCTATGCATCGTCATAAATGACAAACATAACAGAGATATAACCAAACGCTAGTTCTTAAATAAAATGAAAGATACTGTAATAAAGATCTTATGAATACTGCATAATACATAACTGTCTCTTAATATTGCATACAGAATTCAAACAAACTGAATCAGATTGGATCAAAATGGCAGATAATGTTTATCTCTGGAAGTACGGTCCTAATCAAACAAAATCGTCTCAATTTGATAATTCAACAACGTTTTGCAAGAAGTTGGGTGGAACTTTGCCAGAGCCAACTTCTTATGATGTAATACAAATACTAATTGAAGAGATGATCAAGCATCAGTTTTCAAAAGGTTTTATTCACATACGGATTTTATACATAGTATTTATAAGTATAGTAGTAATATATGTGATCATCAATACAGTATGGCTCGGTGTAATTGATAGTGATGACAGAATGCGATGGAATACTTCCGGATTCTTGGTCAAGAATAATTATAACATAGCCTATAATAATCTTTCATCTGGCTCCTGTATGACAATGAATCAAATAGGGGAATGGTAAGGAGCATAAGGGTAGTACTTCATCATCACCATATAACTTTATTACTTTGATTATTATCATATAACATCATGAATGTAAATATTTTACTGCAGGGCTAGAAGCAGTTGTACCGATACTGCTGGCACTATATGTATCAAATCAAATAACTGTCCTTTGGAATTCTCTGGAACTGACTGTGAGCTGATAAAGTGTCCCCAGCAAGGTACGACTTGCAGACATTGATGAAAAATGTCACTAGGGATAAAAGTTGAGTTTTTTACAGAACTTGATGGAGTTGTAGCGAAATGTACTTCTTCAGGCACTGAAGCTACATTGTATAACAGCTGTACATATGAATGTTCAAATGATACAGAACTTGTTGGACCTTCAACAAGAACGGTAGGAAATCCATGACCTTAGTCATGTACGGTGTTAGGAACATCTCAATGCTAGTTTCACTACAAATTTATTCGATCTGAATTATTGTGTTACATAGAAAAGTTAAATGTTGTTGTTCGACTTTAAATTCAGTGCTCGATAGCCCCAAAAAATGGTCCGCGATGGGATGGACCTATACCATTTTGTCTCAATACAACCAATATAACAATATCAGAACTTCTTTCTACTATGGGTGCCTGTCAAAATAATGGAAAAGTTGAAATCAACAATTCTTCGTACAGGTAAGCTATTGAAAAGGCAATGTAGGAGAATATCATAAAGTTTTAATTTTGTTTTAGATGCAATTGTGACAATGGATTTAGTGGATATAATTGCGAGATAATTAATACAGATCACCCATTGCCAAGTATCCACTTTAATCCTTGTTCATCCCATCCCTGCATGAATTATGGAATATGTATCATTGGTCGCAGAAAGGCAATCAGGTCTGTAACTTTTTGAGTATTGATAGTCGATAATGGAAAATGGTCTTTTGCCATTTCTTGCCTCTTTATGTGCCTGTGGATAAGTTTATAATTCCTTAATTTGACTGGAGAGTAAGCAACTTATTTAAAATAGATGCAAATGTAGATATGGATACAAAGGGAAATATTGTGAAATAACTGCAAATTCATTATGTGACTTGCATCCTTGCCTGAATGGAGGAACCTGTATAGAGACTGGACACAATTTTGCCTGTAGATGTCAGTTTGGTTACGTTGGTTTAACATGTGCTCATCGTGATATCAGTATCACTTCTATTTACCAAGATTCCTACGTATTTCCATTCGAACCAAAAAATAGAACACAGTGTAACTGCAGTCACATGAAAACAGGTGATCTAAGAAAAATATTTTTTGAATTTACATAGAATAAAATAGTGAATAAAATACAACATATTATTTTTCAGAACTGTACAGATACTTGGGATGCTGGACTGACAGTTTGTACATATCAAAATATCATATTTTATTCCAACTTCTCAATAATGTAAGTTATTTAAATGTGATAGAAAACTGCTACAAGGATAGTCTTCAAATGGGATATAAAGGATTTGCAATCAAGGTAAATTTTTTCAATGGAATCGCGATCACATCAAGCCATGGAAAGATCAAACCAACAGTTTTCATTTAAGATTTTAGATAATGAATATTTGTGTATGAGCTCTGAGGACATGTTACAACATCACTCGTTCTATAATATGATTCTGCATGGAGACTGCACCTCAAGTACTGACAGCATAGTACTAAAGGTGTATGAAATTATACCACAAGGTAAGTTATACTCAGGCAGTCAAGTATGTACAAAAAACATATGCTGTTCAAAAGGATCTATAAAAAATGAGTACTTAATACACAGCATATAACTTACACAATATTATTTTAGAAAAAGGACAGCAATGGTGCTCAATGGATTCTATGCGCCGAGGAAGATCTCTTGCATGTGAAAAATCACACAAGATGCTTCTCAGGCCTAATCCAATCAAACAGTTCAGAACAATTACCATACGAAAATGTTTCAAACGCAGCAGAGCATCAATGAGTAAAATTGCTAATGATAATGGACAAGCTGAACAAGTGTTTACATATATTAGTGAGGTTTTATCCTGTATACACCATGGAGAAAGAATTATATTCGCAACTTTCAATGGTAGTGGGACAAACATCGGAAAGCATGGTGCCTTCGCAGGTACAAAATGCAGGTTCCCTGCATCAAATGGAAATAAGAACTACTTTTCCTGCTTTGATGGACAATCTAAAGAATTGAAGCATTGCTTCAGTGAAGGCGATAAGATGATATTGTGCTTGGAAACTTACACAGAACTTTACAGGTAACTTTTTTGGGAATATTAGGCCATTGAAATAAATTTGTGGTGCAAATTCATAACTTACACTACTTTATTTATAAAATTCCTAGATTTTGCAAAACTGATACTGGTCAGCCTGGATATGCTTACACAATGCTATTTGGTGGTAGAAATGAGGACAAAGATTGCAAATTTCCATTCGAGTATAATGACCGTACATATACTGACTGCTCTCTTGGTTGGTGTTACACTGAAAATCCTAGAAACTTGAGCAGTACATGGGCGTTAGTAAAAAATATGATTTTATTGAAATTTTTTGGAACTTTGTATTAGTACTACCAATTCTTTATGTCATTTTTTTATGTCTTAGATATTGTTATCAAGAAAAATGTGGACAATACCCAAGACCTGTGACTGATATCAAGGATTATGTAGAGAAGGAGAGGAAAAGTCATAAAGCAAGAGATAGCTGTGCCAGTGCTAATCACCTGTACTTTGGTAAAGGTCTTTTAGAGCATTCTTGTGAAGAGGCATGTGGTCAAGATCCAAGATGTCAGGGTTATTTGTACCTTCCGTCTAGGAAGATATATCAACACAATAACAAAATCTACAGGTTAGGGTAGTACAGATAGCCAAAGATTGATTCTTCAGAATACTATTTCAAAATAACTTCCTTTTCAGTTCAAGTGATGATGTCAAATCTTATGATGAAGCAGAAAAACAATGCACTGATGATGGCTGGGAAATAGCCAGTGTCAATGACAAAACTGATTACGATTTCATGAAGGGTTTAATAGACACTGGCAAATGGACAAGTGACAAATTTTGGATATCGGTATTACTGTCATTTTTCTGCAAGTAGTACAGTATTTCTATACGTTTAGGTATCTACAGTATTTCTGTAAGGTTTGGACAGTTCCCTCTCCATTGCCATTTTGTGTGTTTTTAATGCTATTTCAATGTTTTTTATTCCTATATATATATAATCTAATATAAAAATATGCTGCCTTGCCTGAGCAAACAGCATGTACAACAATGAATATATACAAGATTAATAGCTTTTTTAACAGACTGACAAGATCCGGAAGGAAAATGGAGATTGCAACATTTTGGTTACAGAAGATTCTGAATACAATCCACAACTCGGGATTGATTCAACAGCCTGCAACAACAAAATCCACTATGTGTGTGAGAAAGGTAGCTGCTTTTAACTTCCCATGGGATTATTATGCCTTTATTTAATCTGTGGATAAAATCAGTTGCAGATAATGCCATCACAGAAAGTTTTCTCATTGGAAATGCAGTCCACGACATAGGTAAGATCTACTGGTAGATATATTTTATGTAGAATGATGAATAAATATACACTGACAAGCACTGAAGGTGCAACTTAAACATTTTCACTGCGGACATAGTTTTTTAAGAATGATGCTGGTGCTATGTTAAGTTTTGAATTTTATTCACTCCTATTTTATGAATATGTACTGTATCAACACCACACTGCAGTAGTTGGATCAGAATTGATTGATTTTAAACAGATTATCTCAAGAATACATTTCATGTGATAGGTTATTGTATTGGATTCACTGAAAGAAGACCATTGACTAAACTTACAATAGACAATAATCATCAGCAGTCAACAATGAGAATGATAGAAATGAGATGGGGTATCACCCAAGACTGTCAGAACACAAGGAGTAAAGGTATTATTTCAAGGATATATCCTCCAACAACAAGAACATCTAGAAATCAGAATGCTTCCTTCCGGGTGAAATATACCTTTTGTACCTTTGATTCAGAAGAAAAGAGTGATGTGATTCATAGCACATACACCACTGAACCAATCACTGGAAGGCAATGGAGAATTTCGGACCAAAAGGCCAAGTGGGATCAAGCAGAAGATATTTGTAATTCTGAAGGCGGATTCTTAGCCAAAATTGACTCGTATGAAATAGAACAGTTTATCAAATTTCTTTTGGAAAAAGAAACTCAAAATATTCAGTTTTTCATTGGTATGTCTTGATGCCTTGGTGATATGTTCAAAACTAATCAAATATACAGAGTATTCTGTCATTTTTAAAGGGCTGAAAAGGGATTGGAATGAGTGGATAGATGGATCCTTTCTTCATTATAGCAATTTCAAACAGATTAACAATGGGAATTTAGATTGTGTTACAATAAACGGGAAAGGCGATTCACATTGGTCATATGCAAATTGCAGGGCAATGCAACACTATATTTGTGAACGTCCTCACCGAAACTACTTCAGCAATTTGATAAGATGTATTTATTATATATATGTATTGCAAAATTAGATTGTTAATGAATGAAAAATCATTGTCAATCAGGTTGAAAAAACATTTGTATAAAATCACTCGTATTCCTTTACAGCTCAATTTTTCCAAACATTGGATGATATCAAAGCGAATGTGCGAAATCTGAATTCAGGCGACGTGATGGAATTGCTGGTAACTAACAATGGAGAAATATGTATGGATCACTGTGCTAAAAGATTCGATACGCAGACAACTTCCTGCAGGTTTCTATTCAATATTACCTTTGATTAACTAATACCAAATATCTCAGCATTGCATTCATTAAACTTTCAGCTCAATAGCTTTCAATGGTTCACATTGCATCCTATTTTCATCTGATGCTTCTCATGAAAACTCAAGTATTCAACTAACCACTGATGGTGGTCAATATACATACTTTCAGAGAATCTACAGAACGGGTAGATATAAAATTAAATTGTTTTGTATAGGTAAATAAATCTGACATTACATATCTAATATTAGTTTTATTAATCTGTTATTCATCCCTTTTTGAAAGGCAAAACTAACCAGTTATTTTGAACATTGTTTTAGATACTTGCTATTCTTCACTTCTTAAATTGTTTGGAGGTTTTTATATATCGGTTGGACATGAATACTATAACAAGTACAATCAGATAGAAAATTTGCAGCAAAATGCACATGGTAGTATACATTCAAGTCTAGCCGGGTCATATTGTTTAAAGCCATCTCAACATGGTGGTAAAATGGTATGTAAGAAATAAATGATCTGTTTTCAGAACATTAAGTAAAAGGTATTTGGCTTGATTTTCAGTGGTTCAAGGTAGATATAACAGCAGTTTGCAATATTACTGGTATATCTCTAACATGCAATGCTGATCAAGTGGATTACATCAAACAATATCCAAGACTAGCAATGGACATTTTGTACAGCATTGATGACGATGTGTGGACTGAAGTTTTTACTTATCGAAACAGGGTGATAAGCTATTCGTTTGTTAATATTGCAGTGATTGCAGATTTGACACTAAACATTTTTTACAACAGATGAGTGGTATCTTTCCATTTCCATCACCTGTTGAAGCTCAGTATGTGCAGATAATGATAACATATGATAAATATGCAAGGAATGGCTCGGTTTGTTTCACTCTCGATGTACTGGGGTGTCTGTTGGAACACAAATGTAAGTAATCATTTGATTATAATTAGAAGTACAATTTAACAATTACCTCGTTCAATGACTATTCACATTTACGACCGTTCTTCCAACTGACCAATCACTACAGGGGTCACCAAATTATGACCCGCGGGACGAATCCGGCCCGCCGCTGCCACTCAATTTTGCTTGATAAAACGCACTGAACAGGACGCTGTCACAGGACATACACAATGCGATGCCGTCACGTAGAGTCTTATCTATTTTTATGTGCTGACCTCAGCCAGCATTCAATCAGGTGCTCACCCTGAGCAATATTCTTGGTTGGATGCAGTAATTCCAACCCAAACATTGATATTTTGAAAGCCAAAAGACAGTTTCATTACCACCTTTGGAATATTTCCAGAAAACTCCGGTTATACCTTTGCAATACATCATATTTTAATATATTTAGGAATACTTCAGTTTGGAGACAGCAATATACAGGGTTAATGTTGTAGCTGCAGACAACACGCCTGGATGCTTTTCCTTCATCGTCATACAGTTGTGCTTGGTTTTTATTCTTTACTTTTACAATATGTACCCAAAGTATGTTTGTCTACTTTTCAACCATGTAGATTAAAAATTGCATATATGTGTATGCCAACACTTTATAAATGCATTCTTATTGTTGTTGCTATACCCCTTATAACTAGTATTCCAGAGCTTCACATTCATTTTTATTAGAACTCCCGCTATGTAATATGGTTGGTTATTCACCGAACACGAACAGCGTGAAGGTTTGAAGGTTGCAGACTTTCACTTGGGTTACTTAACAGTGGCTCAGCTTTGCATGAGGGGGACCGGAAAGGATTACAACTCACAAAGGGGACCTACGCTGCAAGATTATAGTCTCTTGTGATGTGAAGACCTGCGAATATTTAGAAAAAAATTATTGTTTTGTAATTAGATTATGTATACTTACTTCAGCTCAACAGAATCACCCAATACCAGATGTACTGCGGTCGCTTCCGATATCATTTAGTGTCCTTAAAATCAATTAATTTGGCTCACATCAATGTGTCTTTCAGATAATTTGTATTTCGGCACAATGTCCATTAAAAAATTATTTTGGCTCACAGAAGTGTCCTCAAAATTCTGGCTGGGTTTACCCAAGAAATTGATGAAACATCAGGGACTAACATCGGCTCACACCAAGTTAGGCATGTCCTTTGAATGAAATTGGCATTTTTACCATTAGCAATATGCATTCCCTAACCTTGGATAATGGCAACAGCCTACTTTTTGTCAAGTGTAATCACCGTGGCATTATGGACCAGAAACAATACTGGCCTATATAACTGGCTGTTTAAAATTGCCCATTGCTGAAAACATTATGTGGCATTTAATTTGGCTCTTGTCCGAACCAAAAAATATTATGGAACGTGTAGAAATATATTAATTTTTCACTTGAGTTTAATTTGGCTCTCGTTCATTAAAAAATAGAAAAATTACTGAATTCGGCTCTTTTCCATCACAAAACCTTAAAATAGCCACTTAATTTGGAACACGTTTTCAAGAAAGCAATTTTTGGGCTCAAACCGGCCGATACTATCAGGAAAATCGTTGATGAACTTATATTTGCCGGCAAGTTTTTCAAGGCAACTTAGTGGTGGATTCAGGTCACCTAGTGGTAAAGGAATATAACCCACCAGTACAGGAATGAAGCGAATTTTTTTCATGTGGGTGTTAGGGGTTCTGTCTAATTCAGATGTTTTGACTTTTAAACGCTCAAATACAGATTTATAAAAATAAATGCTTCACAACCTTGTGGCCGCTTACTGGGACTGGGAGGGGGGATGATTTTACAAAAATTACCAGGAAGATGCCCAGTAATTATACTTTTTACCTACAACATTTGTGAAATTAAAAATTTTTGAACTGGATGCAAGAAAGGGGCTACATTCATTGTTGAAAATCCAGATTAAGTGCATGTAAATCGTCAAGAAAACACAAATAGGAACTTAATAAGGGTTTGTTACAGTTCAAACTCTTAAAATACTTTTAAAAGGGTGAAAAGCTTCATATCTCACCGTCGTTCTGTTCACGAATAAGCAATTGCCGGTTTCCGCCATCTTGGATTTTGACTGAATCGCCGGATGATATTTGGAAGATGCTCATCGACTTCTCGTTTTTTATCATCGTATTATAATTCGTATAATACGATAGTCAGCACTGAGTAGATGACATTTGCACGTTTTGGGGGTCTCGGACAAGCTGTGCTGTCTTTGCGGACGCGCCCCAGGATTCGTAGCTTCTTCGACGGCGACCGCGAACAAAAGAAAGAAGTTGCGATTCTAGACATCACGTGATCGAAACGTCAATTACGTCAGATTTGCCAAGAAAAAGTTCTAGAAAATTCTAAATCTAGAAAACGGCGTGTAAAAGGCACTTGCGCGCGCAGTAAAGGTAACTGGTTTACACCAGTTTACCTCCCAATCACACGCAATATTTTTAGCCGCAATGCCAATTATGCCCAATATAGTAAATCTTGAATTACTCGGGCTGTATTGATACTACCAGACTAAAAGGATTTTAAATGAATAGTTTGAATTTTATCGAAGTGTCGCTGGCTGTACCGTCTACAATGCCAGACAGATAAGTAGACCAGTATTTTCTATACCCTAAACCAAAAATCAATAAACCGGAGCACCAGCTTTTTTTCCAATAGATATACAAGACTGTTACATCCAGTTCTTTATTGTAGCTAGATGAAAAATCTTCACATTATTTATGAGTTTGACAAATGCATTCACGATACTGCATATGAAAAATAGAACAATGAACAGACAGATAACATCTCATTTTAAGTAGAAATAATAACATCTAATTTAATAATAGCAGGTAGATATTTATTTACAGCACAATAAAATCAAAACTACCCAATGCCATTCATAAACAGTAGGGAATGAATAGTGCACAAATAATCAGAATGAACTGTACTATAAATTTTAGCAATTACACGGTTATTATACCAATGCATAAGTTGTACTGTAAGCAAACTAGAAAAAATTAAAGGTATATGATCCCAATGCATACATACAGGCACATCTCATGTTATATTTGATTTATACCAAGTACCGGTACAATAATTACTTTTTCAAAGCGAGGAGGGTATTATGAATGACACAAATTGTAGTCCGTAGTATAACGCAGAATTACAGCAACAACAGGGACATGAGCATGCAAAAATCTCTATCAGAAGGAAGCAATGATGCAATAAAAATTTATCACAAACATGTATTACAACCAAAGTAGAAACCATTAGCAAAAAGCAACATTAGCTTGTATGGCACATTAAATAATTGAAGGAAAAAAGTCTTTCTAAGGGATCACCTCAACATCCTCGCCGTATTTACTAGCATATAAGTGACACCACTCATATTGAATTGAAAAGATGATAGGAAACTTTCATATTTAAAATTTAAGATTTTTTACAAAAGCTAAAATAAACGAATGAAATTTGGCAGTAACCTTTTTAGATTCTAAAATAATTTACAATTTACCCGGGAAACTATATTGTGGATTGTAAGCTGTAATATTTACCAATTTCAGATTAAGAGTAAATTTCAGCAGTCTACAATCCAAATTAACATGTCCCGTCAATCTATTTACCTTGTACATTGATCATAAAAAATGGTATGTATTGCAAGTTCGCAGAAAAACAATTCAAGGAAGCAATAAAAATCAGAAAAGTATTCAAGAACTTTTCAGTGAGTGCAGAACAGGTAAAAAAATGGCATGGCACAACCACAATAAATGTAATTTTTTTGTACATGCCAACATTGTGGCTACATAGTCAATAGCTGATAGATTCAGTGCTATGAAAGGTCTATTATATAAGGCATATGTTTTTCAAGGTTCGAGTATTCATGATTCTGAAAAGGTGGGGAACATGTTCAGATCATTAAATTCTTCCTGGGGATATGTGTTCCCGCCTTGTTCAAGCATCGACATCATTGTTTCCTGAGTGCATAGAATAAAAGGCTTGAATGTAGAAACATTTGCTAATGTTTCTAGATAGGGAGTCGGTCAGACACATTTAACTATTTCACATTCATCTAATACAGGATTTAATTTAAAGGTTGAATATAAAGGCACTAGCTGACATTTATAGATAGTAATTATCAAAATAATAACCTGTGTTGGATAGGTTTCTTGTTGCCGTCCATCCGCTGGAAATCCTGGCACTGGAGGTGATGCCTGATAGGCTGAAACACCAGTAGTAAACATTCCACTGTGAGGCTGCTGAGCAGCTGCAGGATATAAATCATAAGCTGATATTATTTTTGTACTAATAATACAATAGTTTCTGAATTTTTTTTTACTGCATTAAGATTTAAAACTAGTATAACAGCCTGAAAACACTTAAAAAAGACTCTGCTTACCTAATACACCTTGATAATGATCCATGAGCGATTGTGAAAACTGAGGATTCACAGATTCACCAGCAGAAACTCCAGAATTGTTCCAAGGAACCTGACCAATCGTAGCTCCAGACACTGGACTAAACTGGGACGCCATCTGAGGAAGATAGGAAAATTACTAATTAGTGATATTGATCATAATTGTTGAATCAAATAACTGTCTGCAGGACAACAAAGAGCTCCTACCAACTGACTAATCAAACTTTTTTGTAATCAATCTAGAAGGGAAAAGACTTCTATTTCTGAAGTAATACATCAGAATTTACAGTAAATCCGAGGTCCGATGGCCTGTATATACATTAAATTTGGATTTAGTTTGATAAACCCCTACAATCAAAGCCATTGCCAAGGGGATGAGATCATGTATGTCTTTGACATGAAGATTATATAAAAATACACACTAATGTACCTGTGCAGCCTGCGGATGGTTGCCTATATTCTGTGGAGGGTAGTTCAGTGTCGTTGTAGGTGACTGCACATCAGGTGACTGTGTTGGTTTACCTCCTTTACAATAAACAAATGAGTGGTTAGAATTCCAATTGCACTAAACTGGAGAGATCTTGGAAGAAATTCAACTTGTATTGGTTTAAGCAACTACAATACCAGCTCCGAATTTTTTCCTTGTTTAAATAGTAAACAAGAAGTATGATTGTATGGCATACCAAACTGTTCAATGCCTCCCTGCAAAGCCTTATCATTTCCAGGGTGGTTAAAAATTGGATTTGACTTCTGTTCTGTGACATCACCCATACCCTGACCTTGTGCTTGTGGTGGTCTAAAAGAAAATCATTAAAGGTATTAAAATGTTGAATGCATAACGTGAAAATGCAGGAAATATATTTATTTGCAAGAACACTCATTCCCCGTTTGACAAGAATTCACCTAATGAATTTTTAAAGTATATTCATTGTATTTTGCTCCTCAATCTTTAATACTGACATATATGTAATAAATAATACAGAAACTGTAGTTCATCGGCCTCAACCTAAGCACAGAGAAGTCACCTGCCTCCCAGCAACCGTGTAACAATGCGATTCGTCTTCCGGGCGAGTTTTTGGAATGGAGTAGGGGGCATACAAGATCATTCCTCTGTACAACATGCATGAGATTCTCAACAGATAACTTACTTTACAAGAGAATTTGTACACACAATATATTCAACTTCATTGTTGTATGGATTCTGGAATGCAAATGAACTTGTCCTCATCAACACATACTCTCCATTTTGTGCACGGAACCGATGCATCATTGAGAACACCTGAACATTGAGTAAATAATTAATCCACATTGTTGCTATTTGGATATTTATTGTGTTAATCAAATCCGGTTTACATTTATTTCAAGCAATAACAATCATTTGCAGTTTCAACCACAGAAAATTTCGTTACCTGGCCTTTTCGCAGCACAACTTGGTTGAAAATTTCTTCAACTTGCTCAACGTCACTAGGATGATAAAATTCAGCTGGCTTTTTCCCGAGTAAATCCTTTTGAGAGAATGAATGAAATTTATGACACCCCAGGTAAATACAGATCAATTAGATATTACGAATTCAACAATACCTGTGGTTGGTACCCGAGAATGTTTGTAACGCGCATGTCGACAAAAGTATAAGTGTTTTCGAAATTATGACGTGATACAAATTCACTTTTGTCCATGGTTGGGTTGAGGTCACCAAAACTTGGATGGCTGGTGATCTGAACAAGATAATATCTTCTATATAAATATAAGTGAATGTGTTTGTGTGTGTTCGTCGGTTTAACATTATAAAACACTTTAAACATAAGTAAATATGATATATGCCCTTCCACGATGCCAAAAACCAAGCAATTGACAGACGATGCGGACTTCAATCTGAAAGCTGGCTATTGAGTAAGTTAGATTACGTGTGCCCTAGAATACGTAAAGTACAGAATATGCATTATTATCATGGGGTCAAGACATCATTCAGGCGTTTTTTTTGAAGTTGAAAATAGTAGATGTTTAAATGAAGTTTTCCACTTAAGCTGTCTCAATAAATCTCACCTGAAGACGTGCAATTCCAACCAAACAATAATTACTACTGGCATTTTGATTTTGTGTAGACATATCTTCCATTGTATCCGGTTGACCGTCAACACCGCTGTACCCAGATGGAGGCCATGGTTTGATGTAGCCAGTCACATGCATTACAGAGTGTGGATCTTCATCCTTTCCAATTGCTCCCAAAGTGTTTCTTTATCGATGGAATAAGCAAATATGCATTTCTTATAACTCGCATTCAGAATACTTGAAATTTTCCCAGCGGTAAAGAACAGTATATGAAATATCATTAAATAAGAATCAAATCCACGCTGCTATTCAAATATGACAGAAATACAGAAACTGTAGCTTATGCGCCTCGACCTAAGCTTAGAGAAGTGTTTCGATACTGTATATGACCAAGAATAAACTGTGAATTATTTTGTTTAAAATATGGAATAAATAACTCATATAATTCCCAAAATATGTTTCCGTATGACACCTATACCTTAAGCAAAGGTGAACAATACGATAAATCGTCCATTTATCATCAATCTACCCTGTTATAATATTTTGACCATTACCTGGCATGTTGGTATCTAGGTGTTGAGCTGCTAACTTGCATTTTTCCACAGCGCATGCGACAAATGAAAGCACGTCGTGATCCATTACATAATCTGACGGAGCTTTGCTGACCTTCCTTTTTCACGGTTCCAGTCTTCATATCGAGGATGCGACCTATCATTATAAAAATAGCTGGTGTTCTCACAAAATATAAATTTTATAAAGTAAAGTATCATTGGATGAGCACTTTCAAACTTTCAAAATTCTGTGCCAAATATTTTGAGACTACTCCTGTATCACCTGAAACAGAGTGATAGAGAAGGCTAATCTAATCTCTTTTTTTCCATTTTTTTCTAGAATCATAAATACAAATATCAGAAATGTAGAGAACCAGTATTTTGAGTGTCACTGATATTCAGCTGTTCCTGAACTTTGGTGACATCATCAGAATGGATGAGATCGTACAAACTGTGTCCAATCCAGTCTGAGTGTGCCTAAGGGAATAGAAGCATGTATAACTCATTCTATGTGAAAGTCAAATAGACATCAATGCTTACTAGTATATTTGACACTAATACAATACAAAAAATTCCTAACTGCCTCAATGTAGAGATGATTATATCGATGTTAAACAAACAGTGATATTGCCTACCTGGTTCAACACAGCTGTGACCGTGTCAGATACGTAAATGATTAGTCCCGTTTCACACGACGCAACAAAAAGAAAACCGTCCGCAGATTCAAGTACAAGATGTTTCAGTTCCTGGTGGAAACAAAATTATAACAGTAATCTGTCCGAATACCTTCTTAGTTTTAACAAAAGCAGGCAAAATCATATTACTTGATCCGTAAGGAAGGCAGGCTTATAGGCGCTGTCCATTGCACCGCCTGACATAGCTCCACGTAATTGCTTCATGTGTGACACAGCCATGCGAAGTATGGTGAGTTTGTCAGGTTTTCTAGACAAAAAAAACTCATTTCAGTATCACCTTTTTGAGTCTTTTTTTAACCCACTAACAAATCCTCCTCCACATTTGAAATAGCTTTGAGTATTCAACAGTTCATACCTTGCTAAAGCACTGCAACTTGGTACCATATCAGACAGTTCTGTGATGTATGCAGTCATCTTATTTCTTCGCCTCCTTTCAATCTCTGAATGATTCTCTCTCGCAAACCTTTCCTTATCCGCTTGCGACATATCATCCAAGTTTGGACTTCAATAAAACAAAATTATCTCAATGAAGATACAAGTGTCACAAACTTTCTCAAATATGAGGAAATAACAATCAACAATTCAATCAGAATAGCATGGGAACTTAAATAGTGAGTTATCTGTTCTGTAAACTAACTTCAATACATGCTCTCAGTTCCGTTCTCTCAAGAATTCAAGCCAGGATCAATCAGGAGTGACATAACAGAATAGACACGTTTCTGGCAGTAATATCCGGGATATAGTTTGTATACAAAGCATAGTCGTATGGTAATTACCAACTGGTGTTTTTAAGCTATTAAATACTCTTTGTTTCCTGTTAAAACTCATTAAGTGTTACAGGAAGAGAAAGAGAGGGGCACATGCCTGTAATGAGACTAAATGTCTGTTAAAAAGATTTTCTGCAGCGGTAGACAGAAGTCATTAGCTAGGAACATAGGAACTTAAGTAAGCAGGATGGTATTTAGTAAAATATAGGAAAAAAGAGAAAGGTCATGAGAGGAAATAATTGGAAGAGGTTAAATTTGTAAGTACTATAATTGATTATTTGATAAGAGTTGTAGGGAGCTGTTTGAAGGGAAATGTCTACTGATGTTTTTCAATATCCAAATGCAAGATGGAACTTTTGGAACAAGAAAGGCCATATTCAAGAACAGTGATTGACAAGGAAATATCTTTTCACCACAGGTATTTTAGCACATACAAATACTGCCTTCTACAAAAATTTTATTTCTTGGAACTATTCTCGAATAAATAAGGATAAAATAATCTGGAAGGAGTTTGCAATATGTATCTCAAGGATTCTACATTATGTATTGCAGTTACAGGATATTTCCAATGACAGACACAACACAGCCAAGCGTTACAATTTTTAATCTATAAAAATAATATTACAAAGCCTTAAATATTTTTTTACACTTACTCGCTTCCTTTTCCCATGGAGCCCGACTCCATCTTATCTGTTTGTAGGCAAAATCAGGTTTTTTTAAATGGTATATGTAAGAATGCTGTTGAGAAATGGACAGAGAAAGTGAGATGAAGATACATTTAACATTTTGCTGTTGAGAATGAAATTTACTGAAACAGCAGTGTCGTATCATTATTTAAATTTAATATCGATTGATTGGTCATCCAGATGAAGTAAGCCGTGATATTATATTAATAATAGGTAAAATCCAATGCATGAAAGAACACTGGCAATGAATTTCTGCTGGTATATAACATAGAGTTGTTGCTAGCGATTCCCAGCAATAATTAAAACTGTTATTTAATCTGCTGTTGGGCGTGTGTGTAATTCGTATTCCATATGGACCGTAGTCACTCGACTTAAATTCCAGTGTATATGGCAAAATATATGCATCTACCAGACGTTCTTGGACGTTAAAAAAGCTTACATCTTAATGTTAAACCAATACTGTCGGAAATAGAATTTTTTATATGAATTCATAGTCCCAAAAGCTGTACCTAAACGCCATGTGTGCGGAGAGCCACTATGTCTTTTTATATGTTTTTTTCATATAGCGAGCCCTGTTTGAAATAATCTAAGCACATAAAATAGAAAACGTTTAAATTCAATCACGTAGTAGCTCTAGCTTCTGAATTTTATAACATTACCTATTTTACAAATCTATTTCATTTAACTTGAACGAGATACGACTTTGATCGAGTTCGCGAGTAAACAGATCCTTTCGAGACGTCATGTAAAGTAATGAATAAAAAAAATCAATCAATGGGGTCAAATGTCAACGCAACGTAATAATCCTGATTAAGGGCGGAATGCAATTAGCTATTTGCAGCAATATGGACAGTTGAATACCAACAAAACTTAAATTAATACTCTACACACTATTATTATTTGGGAATTTGGGTTACATGTTCAAAAATTACATATGGATCGAATATAATCGGTACAATACAAAGGTCAAAGGTTACACAAGCAGCATCAGCTCCAGCATGATTTGTTTCATACAGTGGTAAAATTATTTAACGGAATAATAATTCCTATTTTCCATGCCTAGACCATTAACTAAGTATAAAAGAAAATAAGGGTATGATGGAGGGTTCAAAATTACCTCAAAAAAAATATTATAGACAAAGAGCACATTCTAATCCACTCGGTGATCATAATTTCGACTACCCCATAAATCCAGAGAAAATGGACTGGTCACGATGGTTTCCTCAATATTTTAAAGAAGATGAAGTAAGCAATATTACTTTATAACCTTGCTATTGTCGACAGAGTGGATGATATAGTTGTATTTTAGTTACAAAGGTCAATATCGTCACTGATTGATATAACAAACAAACTATATATCGAGGATATTGCGATATATTAAGTCCATTCAACTTCAATTAAGAAAAAGTTGACTGCCGACCCAAAGTGTATAGTGTTACAGAGTGCATTTCTATTGAATGAATATAACATCCTTTATGTAATAATCTCCATTACGAATTATTTAGAAAAGTGATCACCAAGTTGAACTACTGGACATTGGGTGTGGCTATGGTGGACTACTCGTTTCCTTGTCAAAAATTTTGCCTGATTCGCTGATAGTCGGCTTGGAGATACGAGTGAAAGTGTCGGATTATGTGCAAGACCGTATAAAAGCGCTGCGAGAGAATGCGTCCCAAGATAGTACGAATACATATCAAAACATTGCTTGCATTCGAACGAATGCAATGAAACATCTGCCGAATTTCTTTCGCAAAGGACAGATCAAAAAAATGTTTTTCCTTTTTCCTGATCCGCATTTCAAGAGACAGAAGTACAAATGGAGAATCATAAACAAGACTTTGTTGGCAGAATACGCCTATGTTTTGGACGTGAACGCTATAGTGTACACGATAACGGATGTGAAAGAGGTGCACGACTGGATGGTAGAACACTTTGAAAATTATCCATTGTTCGAGAGGGTGTTAGCAGAAAGTTTAATACATGATCCGTGCTACGATGCAATCTTCAATACCACTGAAGAAGGGAAGAAGGTTGAACGGAATTCGGGCGAAAAGTTTCCAGCAGTTTTCAGAAGAATAAATTATAGTTGATGTAACTTGTCACGAGTTTCCCAGTTCTTCACAGTTTACCTGTATCATTTTCTCAGAAGATATTCCTTTGCAATAAAACTCTTCGATATATTACATGGTTTCTTGTTTGTGTTGTTTGCTAGTTTTTAGTATGTGACAAGGTCTTTTGTAAAGGGGGTATTAGAATGATTCATCAAATTGGCCAGACAATAATAAGCAAACCAACATGTAAATATTATTGTGGAGCCTCTTACTACTTAATCAGCTTTTTCTAGTTGAGATGATCTGTATATTTACATCCTTCTAATAAACACTACATATTTGTTGAAACACAACCAATTATATCAAACTTGATACAAAGTCTTCCAGTGAGGTAGCTAGGGTCGATGGAAATGTAACTGAATGTGATTTTGATATACTTCATTTCAGTTTTGTCAAAAAAATATCTGATTTTGGCCTGCAAACACAACCACATGGTTAGAATCTAAATTAGTGGTTGTAATGATAAGTAACTGGTACATCATACCATATTATCTTCTGTCTGCAAAACCTGCCATTGTGTTTTATCTTTGCTCTGCAATATCTGTGCTGTTGCATTCAAATCTTGTTCATCCGTATCAAAATCTGCTGTTATTCCAGTAACATGTAACGTCAATGGCAAGGAAATTTCAATCCACTGAATCAATAAAAAGTTCTCATTGTTGTATGCTAATGTTATCAGAAAGTTCCAATGCCAAAGTAGACATACCAATTGGCCACCATCTTCAGCAAGTGCAAAACAGTAGCTTTTTGAAGAAGTTGAATGTACTATATTACTCTTGCCGATTACTTCTGAACCTTTATCATGGCCAACAGTGACTAGTAAACTCTCGAAGGAAGTCAGTAACGAGACATAGCAAGAATCTAGGGAACAGCATTCATTAAAATGTATGTCAGTACTGCATGTTTGGTTGGATGTGGATGTAACAGAAATAAAATTCAAATGACTATTACTAAACCTTTGAGAGTGATTTCAAAATACGAGTACCCTCCACCCTTTCTAAGCTCTAATCTTGAGTCAGAAGAGGAGGCATCATAAGCAAGCAACAAACAATGTGAATTGTTAAACAGGAATGATCTAGAAGTAAACAAATAGAATTATACTACGTTTACACCAAGATGTCTGCAGTTTCCTAGAATGTTTTACATAATTTAAACAGAGATCTATTTGTTGCAAGTAACTGGAATGAAGTGATGATCAAATTTTGTGTCTCATCCTATGTTATTATTGCCTCTATAATACTCCTAGCACTTTCATATTACTCAAAAAAATCTGCAGATTAGGAAAAAACTTCAGTTTTTAGAAGAGAAGGTTGAGCGAGTTTATACCTGCATTGCCTCCAGACATTATACAGTTTCAAGCATCTATCCATGCATAATTCTTCATCATCAGTTTCTATTATTTCAACCAGATCAGTTTGGTTTTCATTCGAGAAGTCAGCCTTTATATCATTTGTGAGTTTCCTGAAGTCTTTACTTACTAAAATAAAAATCCTTGCAGTGTATTATAGTTTCATTATAGTATATTAGAAGGGTATATTTGGCTATTAGTTCAAACAATGAAAATTTACACTCCTGTCAAGAATAAAAAGAAATTTAAAGAAATTAACATTGTGATAGGGTAATAAATATGTTAGAAATATTCTAAATATATGATTTAATGGATCACAAGCGACTAGAAAATAATGATGGAAGAATTTGATAAATACAGTATGCAATATCAAATGGTTCCTATTGTACAGACTAACCTGTTACTTTGACATTATAATTTTCACATATAAAGGTTAATTTTGATCCACAATCAATGGGTTCCCAGCTTGTGGAGTTTATGGATAAAGTCATACACAATCCGTTGGTAACAATAGTTTGATTGTAGTTGATATATCGCACAAATGATCCATCAACCCATGATAAGTAATTGTCCTTCAGACCTAAAAAGTTCAACTTGGTGTTCTCATTTCAACTCAATACCAGTTAAAAATTTGATCTGTATTAACTGTAGAATAGAGGAAATGCATCTTTACCAATATATGCAGGCTGAATGTTTGCATTCTTTCTCATTAGCTTTTTTAAGTATTGTTCCATTTCAAATGAATTCACGATAGCAAGATGACCACCATCAGACTGACAAATATCATTTGCTTCTGTCCAGCTTGCATTAGTTGAACTAAACACCTTAAATTGTCTTCCAGTGTTAGGTTCTTGGTGGTATCCTAGTTTAATACCATGATGGCTTGTATTAGATTTACCTGAAAAAAAAAAATCCGCTTTTGAGCTCAAATTATGACAGTCGAAATTTATTCTTTGAAAAACTAAATAAAAATATTGCTACAGTTTTGTATATCTGTGAAAAAAAACCTCAATACCAGTGTATTTATGATTTCTACAGTGGTTTTTCTTCAATCCCCCTGATACTGTGATTCCACTTCTCACACTGCTAACAGAATCATCAGATTTACTGAGCTTCATGGATAATCTCATGCCAATGCAGTAACCTGGTGAACAACGAGATTTCTTAATTTCTTATATATGATAGCATAAATCATGGAACAAGCATATTTAGAGGGAAATTCATTATATGCTTCAATATATTGCATTCTTACCGACTTCTGCAATTGTTTTTCCCAGCAAATAATTCTCCAATTCTTCCTCATTTGCATCTAAGAATTTACATATAATGATAATACGCTTGAGAAAATATCCAGCCTAGCCAGGTCTCTTCTCCCTGGAAGCTTGATCCAATGAAAACCTCCCCCTAATTATAAGCTGATACCATATCAAATATCATAGTCCTTGACACATATACACTCACAGCCTCATCTCAATAAAGAAAATTTTGTGGGAAACATTCAAAATTACTTAAATATTCCAACGTATATACAAATAGTATAAATAGAATATCTAATTCAAAACAAAACATCTAAATATCTTTATTTAAATAAGTATTACCTCTTTCACATATATAAGCTTTATTTGAATTGCAGTCTGCTGGAGTCTTCATCCAAGTATTCACTTGAAGAGAGTAGCATATACCTGAAGCATCTGTTGTCTGCAACAAAATTTAATATTGAAGCTATAATAAACTTACCAATGCATATTAAGTAAACAAATCACCATTACCCAAAAGCTAACATATGTCGTTTTTTCCTCTGTGATAATCAATTTCAAATATTCATATGCATTGCTCTGAGGTACATTCAACAGTGTCCCACCCATTTCTTTGCATTGCTGTTCGGTTTGCTTGTAGGATTTCATATCTTTGTGTAAACTACAAAAAAATGAATTTTTTTGGATTCCTGATGTGCTACAAAAGGTACTGTATATGCAGGCATATACAAAATATATAATATCGCCTCAGGGATATTTTAGTTTTAGCCTATATTCGTTTTTCTCACCTATATACTTTCCCATTGTAATAGTAATTCTTATTTTCTGGTAAAAATACATAACCACGACATTCTGTTTGCAGAGAACAAGCCTGCTCACAAGCATATTGTGTAATCTGCCTGCCAAAATATAAATGTCCAGAGTCATCGCATGAATTTTTTTGGATAGTTTCTGTAACTTCAGGAGCATTGTTGTCCTCTGTATGTGTTGGAGGTCTTGGATAAACTACACATTGTTCCTGGTGGCAGTATCTGTAAGATTAGAATCTTTTAGGATTTAGCAGTTGATAAAAATAGTTCACTAATAGTTTGAAATAATAAAACTCAAAAATAGAATCAATCAGACATTAGGTAGCTGATGCATCGATGGATAAAACAATAGATAATAAAACATAGTTGACAGATCTGGATGCATGTGTATTCATTTACATCACAAATATATTAGGTACTAACGTCCAGCCACTTTCTTCTGTTCCATTTTCATTTGTGTAACACCAACCCAGACTGCAATCAGAGTATTCGACAGTATTGTGGATAAACGGGAATACACAATTATGTTTACGGGTTGGACCGGCAAATGTTGTTGTCAACCTGTATCCATGTATTCTCTCGCTCACTTTGCATGGACTTGTGTATATAAGGGTAAATTATTATGACAACATATATTGACTGTAAAAAATAAACATTCATTGAAGCACTCACAGTCGTTCTTGATAATATCTGTCAAGACAATATCGCATCTGGTCTGCATCGTTATAACACATTGGAAGATTAGGAATGCTATTAAAACTAGTATTCTGCTCATAGAAACAGGAAAATTGGATAACACCATCATTGTAGGCAGGAAATTTACAGGTACCATGTTTGACAGGCACTGAAAATGCTTTTGGATTCTCATATGCATAAAGTTGTTTCCTTCCATGATGAACACAAGACAAAACTTCACTGATATATGACAGAAAATCCAAATTGGATTCGGGTTCGAATAGAATTTGACCAATTGCAGCTGAATCTCTTTCAAAGCAATTTTGTTTACTATGATCAACTATGACCTCAACAATTGGATTTGGCTGTAAGAGTAATCGCTGTGGACTTGCCTCGCAAAATACGTAGTTGCCGTTATACACCGAGTCGGTTGAGCACCATGTTAAATCAATATCTAAAATATGTGGGGTTAATAGTCAAGATATACTACTCATTCAAAGCTATTGATGCTGCGAAGATAACATATTGTACATACTTTCATAGACAATCTCATACACATTCATTGCATCTTCGTTGCAATCCACAGAATATCCATGACGTGTATATTGTTGCGATGCATCTTTTGCACTCATACACATATAATTATCTCGAGACAGCTTGTTCACAGAAAAATAATAATGAGTAAGTCCTTCTTAATACAATGCAGTAAAATAAATACAGAGAACAAGAAAGCTGATAATCACCTTTATGGCGAAGACCTTCCAACCTAAATTCAAAATTTTCTGATGACACAAATAAAGGAAATCCAAAGAATTTGTTTCGTTTTGAGGCACAATCAGAAGATTATGCAAACTAGGTGCATATTGAAGGTCATTCCAGCATCCTAAATCTCTGTATATATCTAAATAGAATATAAAAACATGCCTGAATGTAAATTGTAGTTATAGAATGAATGCTCTTGAAGAAAATTTGTTACATCATCTAGAACTCATTAGAAAAATACAATTTCCACCCAAACAACAGGCCTGTTCCTTCAAATTCTAACTTGATGGAATTACGCATTTACCTATGTATTCACTAGTGCAGTAGGTGTAGTTTTTTCCGTTGAATTGAAAAGGAAATGCACATATTCCCATTGTATTTGTATTCTCAAGTGACTTTTCGCACGCCCTTCCACTATATCCAGGTTCGCACCGACAGATAAAGTTGTTGTGTCCCGCCGGAACACAGATTCCATTATTCAGACAAGGATTTGGGTTGCATTTTGAAGGGGCTAACATCTCACAATGGTCACCAAAGTAGCCATTAAGACATAAGCATCTATAACACGCAGAAGTTGCAAAAAAATTGAAATTTTACTTGTGATTGTATCTATAGTACTGCATACCTATTCATTAGTATATATTAAAAATACAAACTTGAAGGACTTGTATTCTGCAACACAAATCCCATAATTCGAGCAAAAATTAATATGGCAATGGTTCACAGACATAGAAGGTAAAAACTTTGATATTTTTTTGTTGATTTGACAGTTCAATCCTTCATATCCATTCATACACTGACAGCTGTGAGGCAAATCATTCAGAAAAATTATATTATTGAACTTTGGAAAGCAAGGAGATTAATTTAAAACAAGAAAGACATAAAATCATGATTAATTTTCTATTTTTACCTGTATATATTAGAAGATACTTCTATACATGTTCCTCCATTTTGACAAGCTCCATATTTCATACACATTTCTTCTGCATTTAATGTAGTGTCGGAGTCACACAAAGGGTCAACTCCATTCCAAATTACAGCAAGAATACTATCATATACACACTAAAATGAAATATAAACTAATTACATAAGTGAGTGAAAACAATAATGCAGAGATATGGAAGAATTCTGAGAAGACTCGAATTTCATTGGATCTATACTTTTCTACTTTGCCTTATGTTGAGCTTGAAAGGCCTATTATCAGTGGTGCGATCATAGGGTGAAAATTGAAGCAATAAACTTAATAAATTCTAAGATGTGATTGATATTACAACAATAAAACCTTACACTTTGTAAAACAGCACTCATATGCTATGTGCGCTAATATTGAATTATATAAGAAGTCATTATTAACTATCTATGTACTATGAGGAGTTTATGAACTATCATAATCACGCCAAAACCTGTGTCCATTTCTTTCATAAATATAAGTGATACAAGTATTGAGTCAGTAACCGGGTATAGAAACAGTTGTGCAATGATGAATACAATCCTTTGTCGTGATTTCACCTGTCTGTTTTCTTGGCCAATAAATTTTCCACTACCAATGCATTCATACTGGCACCATTGATTAACTACAGAATTGTCACGATTGTGGGGGCAGGTAGCTTGAACACCATAAAGAGCTTCAAAATAAATATGGCAAGTATTAATTTATATTGAATATAGATATGTACATTATTGTATTTGCATTACTTTGATCTGGGCAATATTGTATTTCACAATCAACTCCTGTAAATCCTTTCGGACATCCGGTCGTTTTAACGCAAATGGTTCCGATGCTGGAATCATTGCAATCGTTGTCAGTCCTATGAAATCATGATTTAATTACCAGATTAATCATCAATCTCTAATATGCATAAAACCTTAACTACCGCCCAGAAATACCATGAAATTTGATATATATACTTACCAACTGCCATCTTTGTTCATGCTTACACAATTACCATCACGTTCAGTGTAGGCAAGAAAGTAATTTATAATAAAGTCACCAGACGTCATCCACAGCATAGTTTGGTTAAAACGCTGGGCACCAAGCCAAACTGTTAGAAATAATAACAAAACATTTTATGCTTATTAAATATACTTAAATACATTATTAAATCACCATTGTCAAGCTGGAAATAATTCATGTGAATTATTAGTAATTGAGTTGCTTCAGAGGAAGTTGGTTCCGGTAGACTTCCTCCTAGATGTTTGCATAAAGCTTGTGATACTTCGAAGTTTCGTGTCTGAGCAAGCTTTTGATTCCACAGAAACAGATGCTCTGTCAATGGAATCCATGGGTCTGGCAAGTCTTCATATACTGTGACGAGATGGACAAGAGACAAAAAAAGTAATTCATTCCTTTTCTGTTCAATGTTTTTCAATAACATAAAGTGACATTTATTATTATTATTCAAAACCTGAATTACATGCCATCATTTTCTGTGAATGAAAATAAATAAAAAATCAGACAATATTGTCAAAAAGGAGTATTGCATTATTATAAGAATGGGAATTATAAGAATTTTCAAATGAGATCTCTTTCCTGAAAGGGCATCAACCTTGAGTCACTATCATTATAACTGAACAAATAACATTTTTACCAATGTCACAGGTGACATGAACAGATTGAGTCGAATCACAATATATCTCATAACGTTCTGCACATTCATCAAGCGAAGACTCTTCTCCTTGACAAAAAGGATTTCGGAAAGTAACATCCGTCTTTTCACCATGTTTGGCATATGACACCTAACAAGAATATCGATTAATAATGTTTGCAAAAATGATTAAAGATAAGAATTTCTGACCATTTTTACTCCACTGAATCCGAGCTGTCTGCAAGCAACTTGCGCGAATGTAGTGTCTGACAATTGCTTCATGCATACATTTCCCCATCCAATTCCCTGAATGTAATACTGAAGCACTCCAGATTTGATACTTTTGTTTGGTGGGACATTTGAAATGGTCAACAACTTCTGTGATATGCGCAGCAAGCGTATGTTATCTTGTTGAAAAAAGATGAATAAACAATTTTACACCTCTGAAACTGCTGATAGAATGCAAAGAAAGTTAGAATAGCAACCTTTTGGTTATTGATCTAGCAATTGATGAAAGTGAACTAAACCAACTATACTCGCGCTTCAGGTTATATAACCGCAGTCTAATTTCAAATTTTCACGTCACGGTTTATAGCATATATTATACAATTGTGATTATAAATTAGTCAGATGAGTTAACTACTACTATGAACGAGGTAGACGTCTCATTACATTTGTGTCATATGAAATTAAAGATAGCTTACATCCACCGTGACAGACATGATAAAATGATGATACAGGCTCCACAGCTTTAGCATGAATATATTTCATCAACTGCTTAATGCCATAAGCACGAAGTCCACCTTCATGTGCTGATGCTCTCCATTTTTCCAAAAGATAATCCAGAAATGTTCCGTGATGAAATAATGGCACAGTGCATGAAGTAGTTTCATGCCACATCTTGGATAAACATATTAAAATATTCTAATTATCAATGATCAGAATGAATTCAATCCTGATATGGCACATATATATACGTTTTGCAGGCAGATACGTGGTGAGTAAGTCAAATGATCCCTGTAGTAGATTTCTTGAGTATCGCAATTGTCATGAGTAAGAGTCAGTTCAAGATTCTTCTCAAAAAAGGTAAGCAAAAATACTCTAAACAATGGAAAAAATAGTGAAATAATCAATGTCACACAATCTTAATCTTCAACTTCAACTTTTTATGAGACAAGCCCTCAGATTGTGTAATAAAATTGCAAAAGTGAAAGCATGAAAAAGGCAGTTGTAATTTTCATGTAGTGCCATAATTTTTGTTAACCATTTAAGATTAATTCAGCACTTAGAAGATCCTGTTTCATTGCTACCTCAATAAAGGTGCTATAGAAAAAGTGTATTGAAACTTACCGATTACTCAGATTTGAAACGTTTAGTTTCTTGAAGTTCGAAGATCTTCCTTCAGATACAACAGAAAACATATCACCGTCAGCTAATGTTTCTTTTGTTTTCAATGCCAGTATCCCTTTTCCTCCATTGAACTTAAATAGTCAATAAAAGTATTCAGTATTTCAAGATAAGAAATTGGTAATACTGAAATTAAATACGCCTACCAACTTAAGATATTTTGAAATTTGCGTGAAGCTGTGGGTGAATTGAAAATTGAATTCATATCGGCTGGAAGGAACGTATTTGAATTCGCTTGTTGTTGCACAGTATTCGGACAAAGGATGGGTCAATGGAAAACATCTCTTTTTAACATTGACGAGATTAGATCTTTTTACCCAAGCACCATAACTAGTTGAACGAACGATTGCCTGTCTCTCATAATTATGTACGGGCTCTTTTACGGAAAGTACAAAAGCAGCAGACTGAAACTGCAACCATTTGGCTTAAAAAGAAAAATATATATAAGCATCAATTTAGACTACAGAATCCATGATTTTTAAGATCAATTTTCATACTTGCTCTAAGAAACCTGCTGGAGATTTTAAAAAGGTGCTCAGTGCTGTTTTTGAAATGTGCTGTATCGGCAGAGGAAATGAGATTACCAGTGATGGAAAATTTGGGGTAAAAATTCCTAAAAAAATAAGATAGATATGAATTGATATTAACATTAAAAAAAGTGTCCACGAGAGCGATTGCTATTCCACTGATAATATTTGATAGTCTAGTTCTCTTTTTGATCAAGCACTAAGCAAAACGAAACAGCAAAATTCACTAAGCAGTGGAGGAAGTAGGTAGTAAGTAGTACTCTTAGGTTGGGAAGGAAGGGTAGATGCTATGAGACATAAACTCAGAACTGAAAAGTAGGGGGTGACTACATTCACCCCCATTTCCATCATTGCTTATAAGGTAGAGGGAATACTAACCGGATATGCGAAGCACTCAATGTATAGTTCCACATGTCAAATAAAATGGACATGTTTTTTAGGCTATGTTCGGATTCATTTGTCCCAATTTGTATTCTACCATCTGAAACAAGAGAAAATCAGATTTCAAATGAAGTATTATAACGGAAAATGATTGACAGCAATATTCTGTTGCCTGTGTGGTTAAGTGAGTTTTTCACAGTACATTAGGGGTTTCTATATATAAACCTATCAAGGGTGAGGATGCAAGATCAAGGATGCTGGATTAGTGGCAGTCAACCAGTTTAAGGTATCATCTTACCAGCAGGAATGAAGCATTCATTTTCAATATTCCTTCCTCCATATTCCTTAACGACCTCTCCATCCAAATACATGACAATGCCCTCTTGCTCATGTAGAGTCAGTATTAGGTTGTGCCAATAGAACCGTTGTTCGAACAAAATGGTGCTGTCATACATCAATGAAATGCCACAAATATTAATAATAAATGCATTTCTTTCAGGAATTTTGAATATTGCTAGAACAATAGATGGCGATTCAGCAGTCAAAATATCATCAGCAGCTACCGAACTGGCATAGTACAAGAATGCACCTCCACCAAATGTATCTTGATACCAAAAGGATTGAGTGAAGGAATATAGGTTTTCTGAAGATACTGAAAGAGAATGGTGTTCTGGCATTGGTTTCTGCTGGAAATCCATCACATATCTGATGTTTTCAGATATTTCTGGAGGAGAAAATTTGTTATTAATATGAAGTTACATAATGCAGCTGCTAATTTCATACAAATTAACGGCTAGCTATTTTTACCTTGATAAGAAATTCTGACAACCTTTATTTCTGCTCTATCGCATGTTTCTAATGCACTCATTCCATCCGTGAACACTCTGTTGCTTATGCCAAAACAGAAATTTGGAACAGCGTATCCATATGCATATATACCTAAGTAGAACAACAAGAAATAGGTAATGAACCAATGTCATCTATGACAGAATTGGAATCGTAGATACCCTGTTCTTTGCATGTTGCATAACACGATTCTTCAGATTGATTCCCAAACTTCATTAGATTGTGATTTGATACATTGGTCCAGCAGCCATACTGAATTGCATCACCAACTATTATGAAGGCAGGAAAAAATTTGATATAAAATTGTACAATGGTAAATAATTGCTAATTAGGATATATAGTATAAAGTCAAGAGTCAAGATTCATCTACCATATACTGGGAATTTGAACGATGACAAAGGATCTTCTTCATTGTTCTTGGAATATTTCACAGCATCTAGAAATGGTGTAATTTAATCACACCTATGGTTCATTGTACCACAGTGAAAATAGGAAAAGTAAAAAGAGGAATAGATTACCACAGCAATAAACTTCTTCTTTTAGAGAACAAATATTATAAGCATCTCCCCAACCATAACAAATGCCAGCTTGAATTCCCCAGATAGGGGCTCCCCAAACTATATTATGCCTTACATGACTAAGACCAGAAAAATTTCCCCATTCATTTTCATCATTTCTACAAATACAAACAATGCATTAGACTTAGGAGGTAAAACATCTTAGTTTGAACTGTGTATATGTAAGCTCACATAACAGGTATCCATTTGGAATTGGAATTGATCTTTGCGGAAGCAAGCTTTTCATAACTACACAAATCCTTGCCTCTGTCATTACAAAATTCTCGTGCACTTTGCCAAGTAAAACGGTCGGGATTTAAGTGCATCAGATGAAAGCCTAGAATGGAGGTAACAATTTCATAATTTTAAAATTACATTTTTACGAACTCAAATCATATTTTACACATAATAAACAGTCTGAGCTATTACCTTTGTTGGTGATAATACAAGTGCTGTCAAGCCAGTCTTTATCATGACTTTTTATATTCAGTGTTTGTTTATCAGCATTGATGAACATATACATAGAGGGGAGTTCATAGCTTTCATATCTTGTGTGGCAATCCTTCAAAAAAAGTATTAAGAAAAAAGCATCGTCATATGACTGGGACAAATCGAGAGGAGATAAATTTGAACTATGAAGTCGAACAGGCACATTTATATCACGCATAAAACCCATTTATTTAGCGAATATAGCAATCTGAAAGGGTGAGCTGTCCACTAGATCTTTCCACCCACTTTGGGTTATAATGATGATAGAAAAGCAGGCAGACCTGTTCATATGTATTATCACTTCTTTTCCAAAAAGTTGAACTGTCACTGTAACTCCTTTTTTCAACAATCAGTATTAAAGAATTTCCTTCATCTTCACAATAGGAGAGGAAATATCCAGGCATGTCAACACTTTCAAATGAAACTGTTCCTTCTACTTCGTTCAACCCTGCATAAAGATGACAATTATGTAGAATTCAAGAATCCAGTGTAGCGAATCACAGCCTAAGTAACCATACAAATAATAACAAATAACCTGGTGAAATGATATAAAACTGAGAATCAACAGCATTGTCATTGGCTATCTTGAAGCAATCTGAGCAACAACTAGGTCTGATTTTCTCCAGCCTAACTACACTTATAGAGGCGCTGAGTGATGATAAAGAAAATGGGCCACTTCTTCTCATGGATGATACGCTTGCATGAGAATACTGCATATGTACTGTTGTACTGCTTTTTTCCATACCTGTTAGTATAGAAATATCACGAGTATTTTATAAAAATAAGAATTTAATCAACACAGTTTACAATTTAGGTGAATAATTTACTTACCACAACAAAATAGTGCTCGTGTATTTGAGTTTGCTGTGGATGCTTTGCTTTTGAGAATACAAGATTCAGCTGTTTTATCAATGATCAAAAAATCCATAAAATTGTCCCTTCAAGAAATATATTATGTTATCAATATTTTTACTTGAACCACGGTATATTTCATTTCTTCGAGACACTGCAGAAATTTTACCTTATTGGAGTCTGTATAGGCAGAGAAAGATCATAAAAACCATAGCTGAACCCATCAGCAAAATTTGCATTGCAAATATCATCTGCCATGCACAAATCCATTCCTCTTTGCAAACAGATTTCTCTTGATTCATACCAAGTCATGCTTTGTTGTATTACAATGAACTCAATGGATTGTTTCAATTCTGTAGGTAGCATTGTAGTCGAATAAAACAAAATTGTATTAGGATTTCGAATATTTCATTTGATCATATTTTTATATAAAGAAAGATCAAAGACATACCTTTCCTGACTTTAGTGTTGCTTGACTCTTTACAGTTCCCTTGAGCGTCACACATGCCTAAGTCACAAATATAATTTGCTAAAAATGCATTGCAATCTGCAGCCCTTATAATACCATAATCCAGAGATGCATTCAAATGAAGTTGCTACAAATGAAACAATACATTTATAGATATAGTTATTTCTATATTGTAAGAATCCATCTTATTTGATGACTGCAATTTTATTGCTAATCAAATAGTCATATACCAAATCAAAATAGATGCAAGTGTCATCGGTTTGGTTTGTATAATCCCTTTCCAAGGTAATCCAGCTAGGGAAATCATCATGAAGATATTCATTATATTTTCCAACCCATATTGACATAACTTTTCCTCGATTCACAGTATTATCACAAGAATTTTGAAGTTTGGCCATCCACTCCTAATACATAGGTATTCTTATTTACAATTAAAGTAAGTTTTCAAGTAAAACTATCTAATTTAAACACTAACCTGAATAAACCGATACAATTCCTTGCTTCGAACTGGATTCGTCAATTCTTCATGCGAAACCAAAGAGCCGCACACTGCTTCAGCTTGATTGTAAGTTGCCCTCGTGCCATGAAAGCAATAGTAACTTTCATCTTTCTGTGCTAAAAAACTTCTGAAACACCTGCCTGCAGTCAATTATATATCAAAATATGTCAATTTCAAAATACTTTCAAATGTATATTGAAACAAATCTACCGTTGAAAATAAAATTTATGAAGTGGTAATTTTTGTAAATAGCCATTGGAAGCTGTAGCAGAGAGTTATCAAAAATATTGCAAATATCATAAATTAAAAATATTCATACATTCTTGATTATTTTCTGATTTAACACCACACGTTATGAATAGAAAAATACCTCACCAGGCTTTTGATAAATCAATGCATAATTAGCTCCTCCACAAATTAAAGTAGGATCTTTTCTGCAGGGAATATGGCAGAATTGTTCGATCTTTAGCGATTGTCGAGTCAGAATTTTTCTCTTTCCTGAAAGGGCATCCCCACAACAACACATCCCACCCAACTTCAAAGCAGCATTTTCATAGCCAAGAGCAAAACAATGACGAACACATTCTTTTGGTGTATAGTAATACTGATTGCATACAGGTGCTAGGTTTTTTATCATTTCTTCTTCAAAACAGCCAAGTAATTCTGAACCTGAAATATAAAAGGATTTATTATGAATGAATCCATAAATAGCAACCTTTCATGGAAAAGCTCTTCTTGTTATATGTATGCGAATCTAATCTATCTATCTATAAAATTCACAGTAATAGAAATAGTAATATTAATTAGCATATCGTTTAGCCTGTTAAATTACCATGTGTACAAGTTTGAATAAAACATGAATTTATTTATACAACATTACCTACCATTGACATATTCAACATAACTTCCTGTGTATTGTGTTGAATCTTCATTCAGCACCCTCAAGGATGAAACGACATCTATGTAATAATAGAGCTCAGTTAAAAGTAGCTTAATAGCGATAAAAAAACAGTGGGAAAACTTACCAGTGAATAAATTTTCCTTCAGAAACCAGGCTTGAGTAGAGAAATTGGTTGTAATCGCCTACATATCAAATATATCATATCATACATACAAATCAAACAATTAATACTGTGATTTTATTTCACAATTCACAGATGACACTGACCTGATTAAAAGTTTCACCTTTATCCAAAGCAAACAGAGTGCAGTTTTCTCCATCAAAAGTGTACAAACTTCAAACACAAATGCATCGAAAAATGAGGCATTATTTGTATCATGTTTTCAAAAAAGTTTCTATAACAGTAGCGTGAACAAATATAATTAACATGGGAATTAATCATTTCCTGACGATTTTAATAGAGTTATAAGAAAATAGATGGCTTTGGTATCCTTAACTTGTCTAAAACTTAACAAGATTTTACTGAATACCACTGATTAAGGAATGCCTCACCTGCAGATGTGATTCGTTATATTGAGACATTGATAAGAGCAAGTAACTTCATCAACTGTTTTTATAACAAGAATTGTATCCACTCCATTGACTGACTGCTGCATTGGAGTATACCTGAACAAACAATGTAATGTACCTATACAATATTCTATTATGTACCTATAATGTGGCTTGCTTATATATAATTAATGTAGAAATGAAGTGTGGAATGTATCTTGATTGTTAATACTAGCAATATAGATAAGCATATTGTACACAAATGATATTTATTCAATACCTATCTTTCCAGTTACCGATATTGAAAGGATTCAGTTCACGGCCAGACACGTCAATAGTGGCACAATTTGCATGGTCTTCTTTCGTGAAAACTATTTTGACAAATCTTCCAACCGTTAATCTTTTTAGCGTCCAAATGTAAGAGTTATCTGAATGCAACTGATAAACCAATAATATAAAATAGCATGAAAAAAATTTGCTATTCATTAAATAATTCATGTTATGTATACCTCGACTTGAAGGGGTCTTACATTTGTCCAAATCAAATTTTCAATACTCAAGGAAACTTTTGCTGGTTTTGGAGTGTCTGTGGATAAGTTATCATGGACATAGAAAATCTCTTCCTTATTTGCACCAAGGCACTGATGCGATTGTGGGGAAATGATAATGGAATGTACCAAAAACAATTTCCCCAAGTCAACTTGAATCCATCTTAAAGATGTTTATGGGTTATTATATTTAGATCGTACATAACTTAGGAAACAAGATTATTTATAATACAGTGAATTGTGAAAGGTTTTCCATTATAGACATATATATATATTGACCAAGTCACTGTGCTGTTAATTAATAGTTTTAAACTTCAACCTAACCTGTGGCTGTCTTCTTTCAACATGCACCAACTACCACAATATGTTGGAAAGGCCATCCAAGGTGGGTTACTTTTATCATATGGAGATGAAATGAAGTTTTCAAGAATTCCTTTCAAGTTTCTTTCAGAAATTCTCAGCAGAGAATGAAGATCTGTTCCATTTGCATTTTACAAATTTCATAACAAATTCAATGTCATATTACCAAGTATCTGAATGAAGACTAAGCTCGACAAGCTTACCTGAATGACGCTTACTGATACTGTACATTGAGAAGTCATTGCTACAAGGGAATTCTGTTAAAGAAAAACTCACCAGTCTGATCAAAGAGCAGGCTGCCAAACATATACTTTTCATCATCATATCTACAGTCGTCATCTGATACAGTTTTATTTTGCATTAGTGCTAAAAGGGAATATGGAAATTTATAGAAGAGTTTGATTCAAGAATTCTGTGCAATGCTTTGACAAAAATATTCTTTCGTGTGATAATTCGCTCAATATAGTACTTATTAGCTTTATTAACAGTAAAAAAATTATTATTCCGTATACTCTACTATATCCTGTATATATGTATATAAAATAGACGCACATGTATTGGATGGTTTTTCACAAATTCCTTGTAAAGAGTATTGGCAGCCGACATCATGCCACAAACCTGTTTGCGTTACAATCATACAATGTTCATTAGCTGAAGGATTTGGCTCATGAGCACTCCAATAAGTTGAATCCGCTACAATTATCTAGGTTTCAATATGAGTAAATATTATTACATGATTTTCAATGATATCTAGAAAAGCAAAGCTACCCCCAATATTAAATGAATATTAACACAAATACTTGATCAACATCCTCATATATCTCAAGTCTTGAATTGTCTGTTATTCCAACAGTGATTGAACTTCCTGCGAGATGTGTTGAAACTTGTCTACCAAATTGAGCACATTGAAACAGATTTCACACAAAGAATATAAAATAACCAACAGGAAAATTCCATATTTCATTTTATTCATTTCATCCTTTTTGTGGAGCCACCATGAATAGTTGTGATATATTTAAATATAAGTACCTGGCAACTGTTAAATTTAAATATTGTTTGGAGGCAAGTAGACCACCATTCATCAAACAGTGTGTGTTTAAATACTCCAGTTTCATCTTGGGAACTGTCCAATATTCATAGTTATTTCCAGGCTCATACAAATCCATCTGAGATTGCAGCAGTGAAAGTGTTGTCATATTTGAATCTGTAGAATATCGCAATTTTTATTATACTATACTATTTTACTATATACTTTAATGTTATATTTTCTATACATAACTGAGTTTTCTAGGATTGGCAAAAACCTGGAAAGAAAATAAGGAATCAATAAGAATAGTAATATTTGAGACACCCTGTGTACAAATATTTTGTTCAAGAAAGAGAGAAGAATTAAACAGGGATAACAGAGATCAAATAGTGACAAAGGCTGAACCAATGTAGGATCGCCACAATTTTTCTATTATGCTAGATCACCAGAATCTCTGCTCAATACAGGATAGATATTTCTGTATTTATGGAAATTAAATTTATATTTATATCATTATACTTCAAATTACCCAATTGAGGAAATCTAAATAGGTAATTTCAAATTTACCCAACTCTGGCAACATTTCTCCATTCGAAGTGCACCCCAATACTTCGAGACGCATTGTTATGTGAGTGTGAAATAACAAAGGATAAAGACGAATGAATTTTGTTATTATCGGTGTCGAAATGTAATTTGTAGCTTTCGAAGATGAATCACTGTTGGCTGTAAATACCTGAGATTAAGAATAAAAAATCCAATAATAATCCAAAATAGACAAGCAAATCATATTCTACAAACCATATGTCTGTTGTCTTGCTTTAGAACGTATAACCATGTAGAACCATCATCCGAGTAAGCTATTTTGTATGTTTTTACATGGTGGATGTAACCGGAACCTTGTGTGATAATGCCAGCTACCATATATTTGGATGGAAATTGAATCTGAATCCATGAATTTCCTTCGAGATCAGACACTACAATGCAAAACAAGAGTGAAAACTTTATCAAGCAGATGTAGAAACAACATCATGCTTGAATTTGGCTTAGGATTCCAAACTATGAATTGTTTGACTTGAAATTATATAATGGAAATCATTAGATAGACGTAGATAAAATAATATTATGATACAGGAGACTCCTAGTTAGATAGCATTGAATTTAAGAATCAGTCATACAACTACAAGCCCATCCATCATTAATAGTTGCGTTGTTATCGAATCCAAGGCGTCCATGACTAGGTAGATGGTGTTCATCAAAATATGAGGAAGCAGTTATTTTTTCATTCGCAATATTTCCATTCTCCATTCCCATAGGTTGAATGCATCCTTGTGCTAGAAAAAATATGTCAAATATGTATGCTGATTGCAATTAATCTCTGATACATATGTAGAGTTTGATGTACATTAGCAGCCATTCATTAGAATCAATTTTCTAAGTTAAACATTCCCTACCTTTATCAGGATTGTACTCTGATTGATATCCATATATTTTAATGGAACAACATAAATGTATACTCTCAATGACAACTGGATGGACCCTCAAGTACTTTGCATAAACATATTGCTTCACAGATATTTGAATTCCTTTTTCATATCGATCGAAAGTTAACATCTAGAATGACAGTGAAAAAAATATATATTAATCCTTTTTTTATAGTTATATTATACAGTAAGTACTTTCCACCATAAGTTAAGCGAAGCAATGAAAATAGTCAGTTTTGTTACCTCTGGGTTAACAACAATCCAAGTAACTTTATCCAAGCTCCATTTAATATAAGCACGGAAAAATCCTTGTAGCACATTTCTTGAAAACTTTTCTACTGAAAATAAAAGTTTAATTCCAAATAGTTCAATGACTTGCTTGAATTCTATCTTCATGCTATCTCCAGCAATATTCATACACCACTCATAACTGGTGTCTTCAGTATCAGCAAAACTCTGTCGAATAAAATAAAGCACACTCATATCTCACTACCAACATATAGAAATCTTGAAACATGGGTAAATCAACACCAACCATGTAATATTCAGTTGTTGGTATCATGTTAGTTTCACTGAATGTTCCAATATTGTTCTCAAATTTTGATTTCTCTGCAATGTTTTGATTCGAACTGTAAAAAGTCAACATATCAAGTCCAAAGTTAACTTATTAGAGAAGAACAAAAGCATTTTTAAGAATCATTCCATATACTTACCTTTCCAAATCACTGTCATTCTTGAGATCCTGTATTTCATCACAAATCAGAGTTACAGGTACTTCCCTTAATGAACTTTGAATGTTCAAGACAACATTTCAAAAATTAACGCTATTAATATTATATCATCAGTGTTTTAAATTATATGTAATAAGTGTAATAAGATTTTAACTGACCTTGATGTAACAGTTTGGAAAGAACACTGATTCAAAGAAATTTCACTCCCGCTACAAGATACTTTAGTATTAGAATAAGCATTCTCTTTCGGGAAAGGTAAATTTTGCTCGTTGAAATATGAATTATACATATCCTAGAAAAGAAGAAATGCATTACAGTATTACCAATCACATGCACTACTATGAAAAAATTACAGAAGATGAGAAAAAAGTTACTATCTACATGCAAATAACACCCGTGAAAAACCATTGTAATGCACGGTCGGGAGTTCCACGAAAGAGGAATGACACGAATTCGATTTGTAATTAAAGTTGTTCTCAATTGCTTAGTGATGAAATTCTGTCCATCTGTGTTTCCGCGTAGGCTGTAAAAGGGATATAAAAACAATCTGCTGGGAAAGCGAGAACTTTAGAAAAGGGTAATAGTAAATTCTTACAAATTTGAATCAGATCCATAATAATGCCAATCATTATCTCTGTGATACATCAAGAGAAAGTGGTTTGTCCAACAAACTGAATAACTGTCTTCAATATCTGATGCTCCCAATGTTTGTTCCAAGAATGGGGAATGTACAATGTGATGATTGCCAGACAGATATTTTGTTTTCAAACCTTTTATTTTAATACTGGTTATTACAGCCCTATGCAAAAACTCAATTTCAAACCAATGGCAACCAGACACAGTGTCCCTGTTGAAAAAAATAAAAGTTTTGCTACACCATTCTTCTGAATGAAATATTTTTATATATTTCAAAAATATTTTCTGCAGACTCACCTCGCTAAGTCAGATAAATTACAACCATGATATGCAATGTCATTCGGTAACCAATGAATCTCATATTTTGGTTTAACTGCTCCATGAATATCATTCATGTAATATTTCAGAACACTGTTGTCAACCGATGAGTAATTTTGAAGGTATAGTACATATTTGCTGTTACTGTTTGGTGAAGGATGTTGTTTGAGTTCCAGTTCACCGTGACAAGCAGCATCGTCGACTGGAACGAATCCACAACCAAATATTTCGAGTTTGAGAGAAGAAAACTGAATTACATCTGTGGATTGCAATTTCAAATAAGTAGCGATGGGACATTTTGATCTAGTAGATCGCTCAAAGAATTTGTAAGCAAAATTTGTTCCCGCTGTAATAGTTATGCTAGTGGGATCGAAATGCCAATGAGTTTCCTCATCTATACTGTAGGATAACATCATTTCGATGCTTTCTTCAGTGCTGGCATATTTCGCCACCATGATACCTAAAAATAAGATTCAAATTCATTGGTAGTTAATTCATCGTTGGGCACATGAATCATGAAACCAAATGCATACTTGTTAATCTTTTTATTTCTTTGAAACTTATCATGACCCAGGGTGCAGTGTCTTGTATATCTGGTCGCCACCCTCCACCTTCTGGTTGCAAATGTAGACCAGCCCAATTCAATCTACTATTTTCAGGTCCATGCTTATTTGCTGTACTATTGCTAGGAGACTGGACACTGGATACTGTGATCGCAGAGTCATCAATTTCACCTGATTCCATTCCCAGTGGAATGCTGCATGCTCCAGATAAATAAACAATATTTAATTGTCATGGTTAGCAGATGGATATAATAGTTTTGTCATTTATCTGTGGACCACTTGTGGTCAACCTGGACAATGTTGTGCTAAAATTGATCTATATAATGCTTATCCTATAATGCCCCTTCTTCCTTCCGATATAGATTAAACCTCATTTGAGAGGCCACAACATGCAATAGGTAACATAGTTGCTACTAAAAATACAGAGTTGCTCATTAAGCTCACCTGGTGCTGCGCAAAATTTCAGATCTTTTTTTGATATTAGATACATACATCCTCTTTCATCACTGCTAATTGAACAATGTCCATAATGAGCCTTAACCGTACGTAGCAAGGAATCTAAAAGAACATATAGAATTAACTCCACCACAAGTTTAGAAGACGTCATTCATCCATAAAAGTACCTGGATCATTTTGATTTTCTATATCCTTTAGTTCATAGTCATATATAATCACTGTTTCTCCATTAATTGCTTGACATCTTTGTGGAAAAGTTATTGTTTTGTCGCCCGATCCAATTACTTCTTCCATTAATAAAAATGTTCTGCCCACCCAGTCAAAGAAATCTATGTAAACAATGATTTATTAGATTTTTCTCTCCTATAAAATTATATCTAGTACATTTAATATAGATATATATTCTTATCTATATTTTAATTACCTAAAGAAGTTGTCATATTAAGTTCCTTGCATGCTATGTTGCTGTTTTGTTGACGCCATAATTCGGATCTCGCATACTTCCATGTGAGCGATATGGGATCCAAAATGAGAAGTTTGTGTGTAATATCATCAATTTCATATTTATCATCTAAAGAAAAGTCGAAAGTATCAACAAACACAGTGAAAGTCATGCAGATATAGGACCCGCATGAAGAAATCCTATTCCAAACTCCTATCCCAAGGACAGAAGGCCATGAAAAAAGTAGAAATTATGTCCAGTTGTCTTTTCACTGTATACCAGCTCAAAATTTTCAATATTTAAAATACTACTATTCCGCAAGCTCACCATTCAAGCTAATATTTACCCAAACACAGAATATTTGCCTATAATTTGTCATTTTTTGTCTTTCTGTATGGATATATATATAAATAAAGAGGAATTAATATGTGTGTGTTTATCAGAAGCCACCACCTAAAAAGTTTGAATTGTGCGTGGAGTCTTCACACGTCAGCACCTTTACCTTCATCCTTTCTCTTGCAGTTCCTTCTCTCCACCGGAATTTCATTGCTCGTACTGAAGTCATTCGATGTTCGAGAATGAATAAGTTTCCTTTCGCGTGTCTGGAGATTGTTTTCCCCACATGTGGACCATGACGACCAAAATGACCAAAAGCCAGTATCTAAACATAATACAATAGTAATTACATGTTATGAGGATTGGTCACTAAGTCCTGTCCAGTTATGAGGTAATAATATGATGTGTATATATGAAGGATTAGTCATTAAATTTCACAACAATAAAGTATGGATAGACTATACAGGTGCATCTTCCTATACATTGAAATTATTAATTTTACAATATATTTTGTATGCATACAGATTTTAGACTCTTATCAACACAATACAAGCTTTGTAACATTGTAACTTGTAACACTGGTATGAAATTCCCAATGCGCAAAACAAAGATGTATTTTCTGCACCAATTTTCTAATTTTACCTTGCGTTAAACACTGATATCTTATCCGCAAGTAGTTGAGGGTTTCGTTGCAGTCATGGTGCCAGAACTCTTTAGCGGTTTTCAATGAGCAGATGCGTCTTCCATTACATTCGTATTTAGTTTCGCTTAACACATCAGTTAAAGGGCAGATGGTTTCAATTTCTGTGTCTGCAGAAGGATCACTGGGACATCTGGTATGAAATACATCAATATTATACAGGAAAAGATTGCTTTATGACAAAAGTATGGCATTTCTATAGTTGCCATGGCCTGATTAAGACTGGCGGTGAAACGAATGTACATTGAATCATTGGTAGAGATTACTCTGTTAAGTGGATGCTTATACTAAATCCGTCAAAAGCTTCCATACAAGACAGTAACCTACAATTATACAATCAATATAAATTCAGGACCACCCTGTAACTCTAGTAAGTCATATGCCCCCTTAAACTATCATCCCAATTCTATAAAACTCACGACTTGTCGTTGGTATTTCCAGCGGCAACGGATCTAATATCGATCACTCCCCGAGCACATCGTAGAAGAGACTTAGAGCCGTTGCATATCGTCATCTCGTTCAAGTCTAAACAATTGTCTACAATGTGATACTTACAGAACATAAAAGTCATCATTTAAAATACTGATATTAGACAGTTTACCTGAACATGATACAATTAGTCTCTCCTTACAATTTGTATTTACACTCCAGCCGTAATGAGAGCATTGCATTAATAATTTATCGGTTTCGTTGCAATGGCGGGGGGTGATATAAGTCTAAAAATAAATATATACCATAACATTAACCAAGATGTGTAAACATCATCCATATGATACAATACAGATCAAAAAATAAATGAAATCTGAGTATGGAGCCCAAATTTGTTTAACTATGCTCAATTTAATTTTATTTCTCAGGCTCCACTTTTGATAGGTTCTATCACGAGTTTTTAACTTAAAAATACAATCCGATTAATTTACACCAACATCGCAAGTGCAAGACTCGATTCAAAGTCTTAAACTCAACTGTACTGCATAACATCATAGGTTTTAATGTTGAGGTACTTGTTTTGGGACCAAATAATCTACCACAAATGGTCCTTGAAATTAGAGTAATAATGCATGTTGCTTTCTCACCGTGTAGCTGCCAGCGACGTCTGAAATGTTGGAATACACAGGCTTTCCCAATGCAAGTTGATGGCATATGGTTTCGTGAACAGTGCTATCTGATGATGGAGAAGAACCAGACTGCACCTGTTGGCAAAATGTAATACTCTACATAATCTAACATATAATTTGCCAAATGAGATTAGGCATCAGAATCTTCATATTGTTCATACCTGACAAGCCGTTCTCCACTTTTGATCTGCTGGATCAGATTCATCTAGTATCTGCACTACTCCACTTATCGCAGTAGCCAAACGTATGGCAGCTGCAGATTAAAATATAAGACGATGGCACAAAACCAAAGTTCGATATAAATAGAGGCACATAACATTTTGTTATGGATGTTATTATAACACAAAATAATTTCTCAGTAATATGTTGAATACAATTTTGTTAATCTGTGAAAATTCAGTTTGTTTTAATTATAGAAACTTCTTACAGCAAGCTTAAAAAGAGTTACCTTGGCATGATATAGTGGTACATCCAACAGTTTGGACGTTATCTCCGCTACACTGACTACGCTTCCCATACAAACAAGTTCTTGTTCTGCGTCTGGTACCTGTTCCGCAGTTAGTTATCGTAGAACATGGAGACCAAGTGCTCCAATATGACCAAACTAAATGGTAATAAACCTTTGAAATGCTTATTTTTCAATAACAGGCTTGACTGGTATAGAGATTGCCTTTAGTGCATTCATATTACGCAGCCAACTAGCAATACATCTTGTCTCACTTGGACATTCAACTCCGGAGCATATTTTACGTTCTTTTCGATGACCTTTACAGAGCCATCCCTGATCGCTGGAGTTGCATGTTCGTACTCGTTCTTGCACACCGGTGTTACACGTAGCGGAGCATTTTCCCCACGCAGACCATTTTGACCATGGTAAAAGAATATCTGTATGATATAAAGTGATGTTGTTCAAAATCAAATTCTTCTTTGAATAGTGGACTAACTAACTAATACAGTAGTCTATTTACTGTATGCATAATTAATTATATTGGATAATAATCCGGAGACTAATCGAGGGATAACTGCATTACCTTCTCTTGCCATGCGAACCCTTATGCACTCATGACCTGTGCCACCTGGAGTAATCCAACACGTATGATCTTTGGAACACGTAAACTGTGAACAGGCACTTTCATTCAAGGGGACCTGTAAGAAAATTATTAGCAGTAACTGAAATATCCCGGTTAGTTGAATATGCAAGTTTCAGTGATTATTCTTTTAATAACAGCGTCAACCTGTGTGTAAGCTATAAAAGTAGCTGAAGACAACTGTTCTTCATAAATATCAATTTTCTGACTTAAAATATGGAACGAATTTCCAAATCGCTCTCTCTCTATCTATATATATATAATATATACCCCCCCCCGCCCAGTCTTCTTCTGCTGGTTGGTTTCTAGCCCAAAAATGAGAACGTTCACTAACTGTTAACAGCTGAAATAGAATTAATAATTTGTTATACTTTTCCTGAGAAGCTATAGGAATCCCGGCTGTGGTACTCTGTATCATTCCATGGGGATAAGCCGTCGATAGTTTGAACCCATTTCCCTTCATAGCGGATCCAGGCTTCTGTTCCATCATTGATCCTTTGCTCCGAATTGATCTCGCACAGTTGTTGTACACGAAAAAAATTGTAAGACTGACATCTTGAAATATTTAGACGGAGAAGTCAGTGTTAATCTACAATGCCAAATATTTTTTTCAATAAGTTTACCTTACCTTGAATCCTTCAGGCAAGTTGAAGCGCATTCATAGATATTTCTTGTAGGTAATGTTCTATAGGCATATTGTAGCAATCGTCTATTGTTTTCTTGTCTGTCAGCAGACAGCGTTTTGAACCAGGTGGATCTGGCATATGGAATTTGTTGGTCAGCAAGTGCTGAATTGAGCAAAACAGTCTTAAATACTAGCAAGCTGAAAACCAACATTTCTTGAATACCCCCACAAGTAGTTTATAGACTATTTGGTTTTATGCTCACCATCGAAATACATTCTCAAATATATTTTGATATCCAGGAAACATGCTATTATATAATCTATGTATGAAAATAATTACTACAAAGCTTCTTTCAATATGATGTATTTGATGTGGTTATATCACTCTTCTTCGTTTAGTTGTTTAATGACCAGGATTAAGGTGATAAAAGTTGAAGAATGGGAATAGTCAATAACAATTCCATTTTCTTTTGTGCCAAATAATTAATATGATAATAGGCAGTGTGGCCAGACATTATTATACACATATGACTTGATAATTACACGGTAGTCCACCGTTAATCATACTCTTCCTAAGGTGTCCACTATAAGAGAGAAAATATCCTGTTAAGAAATGTTTTAATATTAATGACAATAAGAAATAAACAATAAGAAGTAAATACAGAATATAACATCAGATTATCATCTACAAAAAAAATATATTCTACAGTAAGTAACTAAATCAGTTAAATATTTAGTATAAAGATACACCCCACAGGAATGTCAATGAGCTAACTATACCAGCCAAAGTGCTACTGCAACGGAAGGACATAACTGTTATTTAACATCTTTTATTGAATGTAAATTTTCTAATTTAAACAAAAACAGAATAAATAAACACTGGCAATGAAAAAGGATAAATATTTTAGCCTGAATAAACTGTACAAATTCAACTGTCAGTTCTTTTCTTTAAAAATTCGGCATAGTGTTTGGCATATTCAAGCTTCTTCTTTATGTCAGATATTTGTTTTTTCCACTGCTTGTCATCAATAGATTCTAAACAAAAACTTACCTTAAGTTACCTTATCTTCGAGCTCACTAAACTTGTAGCATTCAATTCTAGATCATGGGAAAGAATCTAAGTACATATTATGTCATTTACTATACACATGTCAAACCATTCATAATAGGTCGCATAACGCTGTTGGGGCTCTCTCTCTCTCTCTTGCACTAACTGTGTAGAAATAATATTTCAGCTGTATAAAATACTTACCGGCAATTGGGTTCTGGCGAGTAAACTTTCCATGATAAACTTCTGTGTGTGTAATCAATAATATAAATATGGAGTGTTATGTTGCAGACCCACATAAAGGTGAGAAAGAGCAAATATCACATAATCTAATGAAGAACATTTTAAACAACCAATAATACAATCGTGCCTTTGGAACTGCACTGATCAGAGAATAATATTTCTACAAATGGCTTCACAATTTTCAAAATTCAGAACGATCCAATTTTGTCAATAATAGTATATATTTTTTTCATTTTGATTCCAATGTCATTGATAGAATATACATTCTGTTACTCTGATCTTTATGATGAAATGAACTTACGATTGCCCCGAGGGATTCCTGATGATGTTCCTGCTTGTACTGCTTCCTGGGATTTGCTTTGGATAAGCGCTTCCTGTATTGGCCTACTGGTGATCCTTTCGTATTCTTCAGCAACCGTTCCCCGAAAATCGGCAAGAATTTGTCGTATTGAACGAAGTTCATTCATCGATGACAAGCTTGCATCTGCAGAATGGGAATTTGTACTTGCAAAATGTTTTTGGATAGTATATAATGTGGAATAGGTACTGTAATTACAGGCAATAAAATGCATATTTTTTTGCCAGAAAAACATTCAAATATGTAAGTAATATGTCTCACCTGAGAAACTGGTTTGAGATTCAGATTCTAATGATGAAGAGGTTTGCTCTACCAGCAATGAAGCTTTGCTGCCTGGTTTGAGCAATATAACTCCAATGAAATCGATGTAACACAAACAAAGCATAAAGCTAATCATGGCACTGGCAATTAATTAATTTCGTAGCAAGCATCCATTGCATTATATGTATCTTCATATCAAGGTAAAAAGGGAATACATTCAGTGTTATTTTGAAGAAAGGGAAATGTACATTCTTACGCCTCATGCCGATACGATACTAAGGATATAGATAGTTGATTGAATAGCTATTATTGTTAGAAAGTTGTCACAAAGACTGGAGTCTCAATTGCAAAAATGAGAATATATTTCCCAGATTTATTCCAAAGAAAAAGAACATTATAATTATTCTGATCCATTTTATATCCTCACGTACCATTCACCATAATGAACTGTTTTATAAATATTCAATTATTTTGAATAATTATGATTACTAAAGTATCCTCATAAAATATAAATGAATCATACTTGGACCAGGTTTTGCACTTTCCTCCTCTGCATTTTCAACATCTTGAAACAGGCTATCGCTGGTTTCGCCCGCACTCCTTTCCTGAACAACGCATGGAGTTTGTTCTGGCCTTGATGCGACTTGTTGCTTGCTTGTCCTTACCCTCTTCAGAAATATCTTCTGTGTTTTATCTGAAGAAAATTCGACAGATTCCACCGTACACAAAACATTATTTCCTCTCTTTTGAAGAGGGTTGAAATCGTCTACTGTCTCCATTCTGTGAACAGATGTAGCGGGAAGCGTCGAGCTTATACTATCTTCAGAAGGTGTGTGAGTAATAGTCTGCTGTGAATCTATTGATCCATCTCCCGAAACTGAAGTGACGCTGACGAGGCTTTCGCCTGATATACTTTCAACCATTGGTAAATCATAGCTGCTATCCCGAACTAGTTGATGTATTTTGACATCATGTTTGATTCTGTCCAATTCTTTTTCCACAAATATCTCAGCCAAATCATCAGTCATAGAAGGTTTTTTATCGAGCGAGGACCGAGTATCTTCTAATGTCATTGAACTGGAAGTAGATGTTTCTTCTTGCTGTTCCTGCAAAACTTGGTCAACTAAAACTCCTGCCAATGCATCTGTAAGGGATTCAGAATGTTTTTTTCTTAGCACATGTCGGGCCACACCAGAATCCATCCTCTCGGCAGTGATCATTTTATGCTTTGATTCTATCTTACACGTGACTACACCGCATTGGTCTGACTTTTTATGGACTCCAGGTTTCATCTCAGTTATCGATTCTACTCTACAAAGCAAAACTTTTCCAGGCGATATCTTCTTGAATTTCCCAGGTTCAGGATGGAATTTACTTTCTTTCTTCATCGATGTAATGCTTGCAAAGCTGTCTTCAAAAGTTGACACAGATGGTTTGCCAATGCTTGAAGATGTTTTGGTGATTTTACTCTCACATTTGCTAACAGAAGATACTGACTTATCAGTAAAAGACCAACTATCTGTGAGGGATGGCTCGGTCTCCGGAGGATGCTTTTTATTAAAAGAATGAGGTAGTGATAGTCCACTATCTTGCTTCAAATGATGATCATTGGATTCAAATGACATATCTTTCACAAAATCAGCTTCACTTGTAGCAGTTATTGTGGAATCCCAGGTTTGACCTGAACTAGAAGCATGATCACTGAAAGATATTTCAAACTCATCACTAATGCCGGAAGTACTTTCTTTTCCTGTTGTTGTACTTCTGATTGTGTCTAACTTGGGCTTTTTGGTCTCTGATGATCTAGCAGTTGTTGTGGAATCCCAGGTTCGCCCTGAACTAGAAGCACGATCATTGGAAGATGTTTCAAATTCTTCACCAACAAAGGAAGTACTTCCTTTTTCTGTTGTTGTACTTCTGCTTGTGTCCAACTTGGGCTTTTTAGTCTCTGATTTTATCTTTGGTGATGTGCCAGTTTTCGCAGAATACCATGTTTGACTTGAATTAGATTTAGCACTAGGAACATAATCACTGGAAGATGTTTCAAATTCATAACTAACACGGGAAGTACTTTCTTTTCCTGTTGTTGTACTTCTGCTTGTGTCTAATTCGGGCTTTTTAGTCTCTGATTTTATCTCTGTTGATGTAGCAGTTGATATGGAATCCCTGGTTTGCCCTGAACTAGGAGCATGATCACTGGAAGATGTTTCAAACTCATAACTAAGAAAAGAAAAACTTTCTTTTCCTGTCGTTGTATTTTTGCTTGTGTCCAACTTGGGCTTTTTGGTCTCTGATGATGTAGCAGTTGTTGTGGAATCCCAGGTTCGCCCTGAACTAGAAGCACGTTCACTGGAAGATGTTTCAAATTCTTCACCAACAAAGGAAGTACTTCCTTTTTCTGTTGTTGTTCTTCTGCTTGTGTCCAACTTGGGCTTTTTAGTCTGTGATTTCATCTTTGGTGATGTAGCAGTTTTCGCAGAATACCATGTTTGACTGGAACTAGATTTAGCACTAGAAACATGATCACTGGAAGATGTTTCAAAGCCATCACTAACAAAAGAAGAACATTCTTTTTCTGTCAATGTACTTCTGCTTGTGTCGAACTTGGGCTTTTTAGTCTGTGATTTTATCTCTGCTGATGTAGCAGTTGTGGAATCCCAGGTTTTCCCTGAACTTGAAGCATGATCACTGGAAGATGTTTCCAACTCATAACTAACAAAGGAAGAACATTCTTTTTCTGTCAATGTATTTCTGCTTGTGTCCAACTTGGTCTTTTTAGTCTCTGATTTCACCTCTGCGGATGTAGCAGTTGTGGAATCCCAGGTTTGCCCTGAACTAGAAGCATGATCACTGGAAGATGTTTCCAACTCATAACTAACAAGAGAAGAACATTCTTTTCCTGTCAATGTATTTCTGCTTGTGTCCAACTTGGGCTTTTTAGCCTCTGATTTTATCTCTGCTGATGTAGCAGTTGTGGAATCCCAGGTTTGCCCTGAACTTGAAGCATGATCAATGGAAGATGTTTCAAACTCATCACTAACACGGGAAGTACTTTCTTTTCCTGTTGTTGTACTTCTGCTTGTGTCCAACTTGGGCTTTTTATTCTCTGATTTTCTCTTAGGTGATGTGCCAGTTGCTGCGGAATACCATGTTTGACTTGAACTAGAAGACTTGGTTTCAAATGATGAAGGAAAAGATGGAATAGATGAACTACTAGATTCATGAAGTTGAAGTTTTGAATCTGAAGGAGACATATCCGATGATTCATTTTCGGTGATAGAATATTCATTTATATTAAGCTGAGATTCTTCGGTTCTCTCTCTGGAGGATTCCGTTTGCACATCTTCGTCTGGAGAAGGACTTTTAGGTCGAAATTTAACAAAGTTGAGCATTTTTTTCCAAAATGGTATTTTCTTTGAAGATTCTCCCATTTTGTCTTCAGAACTGTATCCATCAAGAGTATTCGATGACTCACTCTGGTCAACGGAGTCTATATATACATATGAAGTCAAGGAGGAACCTTCAACAGAGGAATGTGCTGACACAGTGGTTGAAATTTCTCCACTGGTAGTTTGGCTACCACTGATGGTTTGACTATAGTCTGTTGTGGTCGGCAAAGTCTGAGAGGTTGCTGCAGAAATTGATATATCTTTTGTAGAATCAAGTTCAGAGCTGCTTCCAATAGTCGTTATTGTCTCCTCCTGTGAAATATCTTCTGTTCTTATCTGAGTTAGGTCTTTGCTGTCACTCTTTGACATTGTTGAAGCAGACTTTTTGCTGTGAGAAGATGATTCTTTTTTGCTATCCTCTAAAGAGTTACTTGTAATAGTAGTAGCTTGTGAAATATCTGAAGTTCTTATTTCACTCTTTGAAATAGTAGATTCTGGAGTAATAGATGATAATAACTCTGATGGTGTAGCAACCTGTTGTGAAGCGGATGTAACTGAAGACCGAACATTTGATTCTTCTTTCGAAATAGTACTTTGGGAGGACAATTTACTGAGTGATCTAGATGTACGATGGCTATCTTCAGCATATTCGCTGTCCTTAAATTGGACGGATGAAGACTGTGGAGATGAACTATCCCGGTCTGTGATAGCGCTTTCCCTAGACAGTATAGCTTGTATGCTTTTATCAACTTTCGGCACATACCTTTGTCCCAATGTGGATGCAATGAACTTATCCAAATCGAGCTCAAATTCAAAGCTGACATCATACTGATCAGACTCAGAAGATGTAGTTGCTGCCTGTGTAGCCAGTGAAGTATTTCCAGTGAGCGAATCAAACTTCAAGTCTCTTGAGGTTGCATGGCTAGTCTCCATTGTATGATCAGAAGGAATACGATATTTTCCCATAACATCTTTAACTGTTGTCTTAGAGCCTGCTGTGATATCGCTAGACTTCACAACAGGGAAAGACCTCATATCAATTGCATCCCAATATATTTCAGATGAATCTTCTTCAGTTTCTGCACCAACAGAATCAATGGAAATGACCTCTTCTTCAACTATAGAGATTTGCTTAGATTCATCATCTTCCATATTTGCCAACTGCATTGTTTTATCTTCATCAAACTGAAACCGCTCTGGGCTAGACAAAGGTGCCTCCTCATCTCTGAAGTCTTCAACTGCCCACCTTTTCAGCTCTTCATCAGTCTTTTTATCAGAATCTCCAGCCTTAAGTTGATCTACGAGATTCCTGTGTATGTCATCAGTTCTCTTACCAAAGTTCCTCACTTCATCTCCTCTTCCTGCCACAGATTCTTTATGAACATCTTTCGTTACCGAACTCTTGTCATCCAGGTTGGAAGAGGATTTCAGCACAGCTAGCTCTCGGGCAGCATTGGACAACGAGAGATCCACTTGCATAAAGAAATCTTTTCGACTAATATCGTCCTCTCCGACCTGGATCCCGATATTCCGGTACATGTTCATTCTTCCAAACATTAAGTTTCTTGGACAACTCCTAGTGGAGAAGGTATCCTCATCTTTCGTACCTTCTGCCATCCTACGCATGATTTGAAATCTTTCTCTTCGCCAAGCATAATCTCCTGAATATTGAATGGCTTTGGAAAACAATCCTCCTTTCTTTCTTCTTTTCTTGGAATTCTTATCTTCAATTAGTGTGGTCATGGAATCAGCATCCCCACCAGCTTCCATGTCAAGTTCAAATTGCCCAGAGGACACTTCATCATTTACCCTTTCATCTGAGCACAATGTTTCTAACTTTTCCACTTTAGCCAACTGAGGAGCCTTAAAATAAATATTAATAAAGAAGTTATCATTGATGAAATAATACTCAAGTCTGAATATAAACTCAACTTTTTGGAATCATATAGTGCCCATTCAATTCCATGCATATGTATATGTAAGGGATGAAAATAACACAATGAGAAATACACAGCATCTCACCTCCTTTTCAAAGTCAATTTCATCAGCAATTCCAGCAAAATGCATCATCCCAGATGAGATTAGAACTTCTAAAAATGTCCCCAACGAGATCAGCAAAGCGCACGACAGAATAGCAGCATCTCTCACATATTTCACATCTATTTCAGCATTCAAAACCATAAAATAACAAGTTGAAAGTGCGATTCCAGCGAACAGAGTTACAACAATCATCAACAAAGAGGTTGGAGCGATGTAGAGCTGCATGTCATCAGTCAAAAAGTGGACTGCATTTGCGTGCGGATATATGGTGCGGCGTCCGGTAGCGACGCTGATGGCAGACATATCAGTGGTTTTACTTCGTGATATCTGTTTGGAAGATTTGACACAAAAGAAATACTTGATCAACATATATATGTGTAATAATTATAAGATTCTATAGAGAATAATTATCGAATTTCAGTATAATGTCAAAAGAAATAACTTCACAATATAAAAATATTATCTTTGAATCAATAATTACCCCAGGTTTATCCACATCTTCTAACAACCTTCTTCGTGAATCGACCGTCGATGCGGACTGACTCGATGAAGAGTCACGATCAATAGCAGAGCTGAAACTTGAAGATTCCACAACACTTTGAAAGTCACTGGAAATTCCACTGTAAGTAGATAGTTTGCTATCAAGCTGAGTAGAGGTTTTCTCAGAAGTTGAATCAACACTAGTTGTAGTATAGATATGTGACTGATCAGAATAATCTCTGTAAGATGATTCTGTTGTGCTTTTACTGGTGTCAGCAGTCTTGGTGTAATCTTGTAAAGAATGAAGAGAAGAATGAATGAATAAGAATGTGTATAAAATTAATAAGAGGGAGTGCTCTTTCTATATTAAAAATATCAGGCCAAAGCATTCTCTTCATGCATCATTGTTAACAGATTCAACAGGATCACACTCGTTCTCACAAACCGATTACCAAAATTATAAAATTATTATATATAATTATTACATTTTTCTTTATCAATTCTACCAATAAAAAATTTAGGCATGTGAAAAGTATGATAGAAGCAGTACCTAAAAAATTTGTATTCCACTACTGGCTTCATTTCATGTATCACAGATTTCGTACCTGAGCTAGTATCCGTAGTCAGCAGTGAACTTGGTTTCCATTTTTTAACAGTCACAGTGCTTCCCCAACTAGATGTAGAACTCGAGTCAGAATCCTCATCACTCGTTCGTGAATACGAAAGAGAACTCTGGGTGGATGTACTTTGTGAGGTGAATGAACTTCGACCAGTTTCACTTGAAGTAGAACTGGAGTCCGTTTCTGTGTCTTCAGAGCTAGACAGGGATGTGAGTGTGTCATCAGAGCTTTCACTTGAACTTCCAGATGTAAGAGTTGAACTGGATGATTCTGTTTCTGTACCTTCAGAACTAGACAGGGATGTGGATGTTTCATCAGAGCTTTCACTTGAACTTCCAGATGTGAGAGTTGAACTTAATGATTCCGTTTCTGTACCTCCAGAACTAGACAGGGATGTGGATGTGTCATCAGAGCTTTCATTTGAACTACCAGATGTAAGAGTTGAACTAGATGTCTCATCAGATACGGATGTGGAGGAGTAATCACTGCTAAGATCGCTACTATTTGTATATGAACTGCTTACTTCCACAGACTTTTCATTGGTGTTATCAAATGAATAGTATATAGTTTCAGAAGAATCATTCCTTCCTGATTTTAAAGACTTTGAGCTGCTTGAATTTGAAGAATAATCACTAGATGTATCTGGAGGAGTTGAAGATAGTTCACTGGATGAAGTCATAGTGGAATCACTCGACGTGGATGTGTCAAAACTAAGTGAGGTATCTTCACTCAAGGATGCGCTTGAACTTGATGAATGGCTGATGACTGATGATCCAATGCTTTTGAGCGAAGTGCCCGAAAACCCAGCAGTAGATTCATTACAAGTGAAGTACAGTGTCTCTGATAATCCACTATATCTTTGCTGGCTACTCAGCTCAGTAACATCAGACTGAGAAGTGCTAAAACTATCCTGATCTGTAATGCTGCCACCTATTACGGATGTTGTACTTTCTTTTTCGGTGATGGTGGACTCCAAACTCCCACTTTCTTCTGTATCACTTGTGAATTGGGAGCCCTTCTTGATTATGCCACTAGTACTTATACTTGAACTATGTTTAACTTTAGAAAAGTCAGGCTCGGAAGTTAAATTACTGCTGGCGATAGCCCTATTTCCTGTGGAACTAATCGTGTCTTTTGACGGAAACTTGTCATCATGAGAAAAAGAAGTTCCCGAAATAGAATAACTTCTTAAGCTATCCTTGCGTGTTCGATTCAGCTCTTTGCCTAATGTACTACTTTTCTCTGGAAAGTTTTGCTTTTCAGGGATTTTTTCATCCTTTGATTGAAGTTCAGCTGACATGTCTATGTCCTTTACTAGTTTTCCCTTCTTTCCAGGCTTTTTCATTGTAAGTTTGCCTCTTATTTTCATGACAGGAGATTTGGATGCATCTCCTGAAACAATGTCAGCTTTTACCGAGTTAGCATTCACTAAATTCTTTCCTGGTCCGGTCCAGCGGATGATCTTAACAATTGGATCTATTTTTTGTAAACTGTCTCCTTTGCTATTTGCATAATCAGATTTCTTCAATTTTTCATTAATCTCTGTGACTGTGGTGGAGTTACTCTTTGTTTGACTTGAGCTATGAGATGAAGAAGGAGCCTCTGTATCTCTGAGTGTTTGGCCTGAAGAAAGAGATGACTTTTCATTGACGAAAGATGCTGTAGATAGTTTTCCAGGACTCCGCTTGCTTTGACTTGTGCTCTTAGTTAAAGAAATGGTCTTCGTATCGGAAAACCTATCTTTAGATGTGGAACCAACAGTAATAGTGTATTCAGAGGCTTTCAAGCTTGCCTGAGAATCATAACTGCCACCTTCCAGTGTGGCACTGCTGCTATAGGTAGATGACAAATGACTTGGTTGCAATTGTACACCAGACTGAACACTCCCTTCACCTGATTGTGAAATCTCTCCTATAATGCTTTGATCAGTTCCCATTTCATCAGAGAAAAGCATACTGACAGTTTTTATAGAATATTCTTCGTCATTACTATTCGTATAGCCTGCATTGTCATTCTGACTTGAGGAATAGTCAGTAGTCGATGCAACCGGTTTGCTTGCGCAGCTTATCCCTGTAGAGGGCTGCGGTGCATGTTGAAATAAATGTCTTCTGAGAGGAGCACTTTTGCTTTTTTCTGGCAAAGGCTTAAACTGATTTCTTCTTCGTTCCCTCAACCAACGAATCTTTAAGTAAAGAAGATATACTGAACATTCCTAAAAAGCTATTATATATTTTATTCATTCTTACCAGGGTAGAAGGAGAAGGAAACGCATAGTTTCTAAAGGCTTGTGATCTTCCTTCTAGGAATTAGAATACTGTATATATGCTGGTATCACCAAAGATGAATTTAACAAGGATTCGGTAGATACTATATCCTTATTGTGATCTTGATTAGTACAATCTATAAGGTGAAACCCAACTCTAACAAAAATTAATAACAATCGATAGTTTTTCAGTCTTTAGATGATAGCCGCTTGAGACAAAATCCTTATACTATCAGGCTATTATTGTAGTTCTTATTGCGCTCTCAAAGTGTCAAACGTCTCATTCGAGTGTACTTAGCAGGTCAAATATACATAGCCACGAAAAAGAGCATGAGCCACATATAATATCTAATCATAACTTTGTAGTAATACCTTTGGAAAAAGTGTAAGACTAGAATTAGGAAATTATTTAAATCACTGAAGTAAAAAAACAAAAACTTTGTGTTTTACCATCGGATTTTCTCGTTTTTCCAGTCATGAGCAAGTTGTACAGATATATACCAGGAATGCGAAGGACTGCGGAAGTTCTCTTTGAGCTATACCTCAACCTCCTTTCAACCTTTGCGATGTAAATGAAGAGGAAACGCAGCAAGAATAATGTAATGACTCCAGTTACAAAGCCAGTTAATATAGCAGCAGCACTTTTTCTTGACATATTTATATATCTAGAATAATTCAAAATTCCGAGATTGATGCTACTGATAACAATAAAGGGCAGAAATTTTTACCCGTCCTCAACTGCCTGGAAATTGAGAGGTAATCCTGAAATACTGAGGGTGAAATCAGAAAGCTCATGAACAGCAACAGCAATTGACATGGACAATGACGTAGCGAAGAAAACTGTCACAAGTTTGGGACTGAGTCGTAAGATCTGATAATCTGATTTAACCAATACAAATTAAACTAAGGTTTTGGGCATGAATGTGAACAAATCACGAACCAACTAAATGACTAATATCATGTAACTTACTTTGGTTGAGAAATGGAAACAGAAATGCAAGCATGTGCTTTTTCAAAAGAGATCCGATACAATAAATCTAAATATAGGAAAATTAATATCAACAGTGAAGTTAATACAAATTGTAAGGAAATGGAATGAAAAATATTCACATATGGTAGAGACTATTACACAGAAGACAATAGAGTACAGGTAATAACACATGCGATATTGAAAGGTGATCATTTGCATTGAAATTACCGTCTTTTAGTGCTCACAGTTTGGCAAACTACATCAAATATACCTATTATTTAGTATTTGTTAATCCTGAAACTCACCGCTTGATTTTTATCCTCTTCTTTTTCTTGAAGGGCGATATTGAGACGTGTTGAAGGTGTCAAACCAAACTGTGACTTTGCACTTACCCACTTTTTTTCGTTGCACAACACTTTGACATTGTCAAATACCCTGAAAAAAATTCATTCATATCTATTACACTACTGTAATATGCAAAAACAAAATGATAAAAATGTTACCATTCTGTGCTATTTGTTTTACGTGTTGTTTCTCCATATCTATCTTCCTCCAAGATCGCACATGCAATTCTTAGATTCACTTTATCTGTGTCTGGAGGATAAGAATAAAGGCCGACTATGTCCCTACCATTCAATAAATTGGTGTATGGTCGTGCTCGAAGCCAAGCGACAACGCTGCCATGACTTGCGCTAGAGTTGGTCAAGACATGAAGGTAGATGTCCAAAGAAACTCTAAAAGTTCACATACAAAACAAACAGAAGTGGGATATTAAAAACGTCACATACATATCTACTATTAAGGCTATTGGAAGTTACCTGGGCTTTCTTATAGTTTGAAACTGCACAATACATGGAATTCCATCAGTCTCATTGCCAAACCAGGTGATAGCCATGTTCTAAATATATATTACAACTAACATATTATAAATATAAATAGGAGTGTATAATTTTTTTTAAACCTTTTACCTTATTTTGATGTTTATCCAAAACTATCATCAAGAGAATTAGACATGAAAATGAGGCAATGATAGCATACAGTGTACGATAAAAGGCCTCGAGATAGACAACCTGAAAAAAATTTATGAACATGAACCTATACATAAAAACCAATATGGCAATAAATGGAAGTATACATTATTTTGAATAATATACTCTATAGATTAACTTTGTATATCTGTGGAGTATCTGACATTTCCACTAAATTTTAGGAAAATCTTATCACATTTGATCATATATTAAATATAATAAATACATATACTCAGGTAATACACACAATGATTTTCTTGGCTGGTGAAGCAAGAAAACCGATCTCTCTTATGGTAGGAGGAAGGTCGAAAGAAAATTCAATCAGCTCAACTCGTTGTACGGGGAAATCAGAAAATGTCACGATAGTGTCATATGAGGCGTCTGCTATAGTCACCTTTACTGGAGATGTGAAATATTTTTGCGTCTGCATACCAGAAATAAATAAATATATTTATATTTCAGATAAAATATTTTAGTGTATTCATATGTACTTTGCTTCTCAGGTCAAATGGACCAAATGTCTTTTTACGCAGAGATCCATCAGCAACAGAGAACGATATGTTAGCAATAATGTCGCTAGAAGTCATCAAAATTATATCTTTCACAATGTAAGTATCCCCTAGATGAATTTCAAACTGTGAAAAAATAAATATCAGATCTTGAGATTAAACATTGTTGTTGATGGGATGGTGATAATGTTATTTGTTATATAGTACAAACCTTCCAGGTGATGGAATGTTCACTAGGTTTCCAAGCAGTGAGAGGATCTCCATCCCACAATGCTTTTTCTTTACCAGATACTAAAACCGGTAAATCAGATCTTTTTGTCGCCATCCGTCCTTTCATCCTGGCTAAAGAAATAATTGAGATTCATGATTTAACGGGATACTCTGCCTTTTATGTCATGTTATGGACCTCAATGTATTCTCTAGGTGATTAATCTTCACTCACCTCTTGCCTTAATTCTGCTTTGCCTCACACCTTGCACAGTTTCATTCCTAATGGCATCAATAATAGAGGTATGGTTTAAAATATCAGCGGCTCTGGCTAATAGAATGGCCATATCGGTAGAATTGCCAGAACTATTAAATGTGCTATGTTCGAGGCTGATATTAAAACAATGTGGAGGAACGGTTTCGAATAAAACAGAAGCATTCTGCTCTCCATCCTCATACATATCCATCGCGTATATCATTTCGCTAGAATTATATTGTTCTAGACATCTGTTAAGCGTTTCATTCGATGGTTCCTCAAATAAAATTCTCGATATGATTCTGTTATAGACAGGATACTGATGCATGGCTTCTTGAAGTTCATCCAGTCCTCTCTGGGATTCGCTCCTTCCTTTCATTATTAATCTTTCTATCCAGTGTCCAACTTCTGAGCCATCTCCAGGTCCAGATATAACATAGGATATATGATTGTTCAGCCACCGAAACTCTGATGAAGGCACGTATTCAATCTATCAAGTAGAAACAGAGAACAAAATCATACATTAGTTTCTCACGCTATTTAAAATATGGCTAAATCACTCTAGGTCTAAGCCCACTGGACATTTTCTAAATGCCCTTTTGGCCAATTCACCTCTGCTGGCAGGTCTGTAGAATTACATGTATTGACGTGATGGTAAATGATTTTTTATGAGTAGTCCTTCCTTACCTTGTCAAGAGATGAACTTGTGTTTCTTTTAATTTGGGATTCAGATAATGTTGTAGTGCTAGCACATTTAATGTTCATCGGATTTGTATCCCACTCTCCTGTCTCTCTACATGTAAAATTCAAGGCTGTCTTTGGCTGAAGATACCAAGATTCATTCGTCCTTTCGAAAATCCAGTGAACTGGGTCACAACGCAATGTGAAACTGCAGGAAATAGATATGTTAAATTCAAAAATATATCCAACCGATACGAATGAAGGGAGACTAACTTCGATCCAGCAATTAGACTTTGTCCATATAATTCCGAAAAAGACTTCTGTTTTAGTTTTATGCACGATATGCGCTCACAGTTTACATCATCCAACCTTGGTTCCCAGTCAGCATCATCACCACATTTTGATGAGAACTGTCTTACGTAGCGACTTGACCAGTAACCCTATTAATGAGGTGAAATATCACAAAATGCAATTCTGTAGAATGTGATTCTAATAGAATTTCTAGGATAACCGATAATTAGCAGGAAATTCAACCTTTAGATTACAGCAGATGCAAAGTTAAGACATTTTATATATGAAAAAGAAATAGTTTGTAATGAACACTCACTTGTAGGCAAGATACACGCACAACTTCTTGATACCTATAGAAAGGTGGTGGTGAGGCTGATATGATACTACCGTTACCTATGGTTCCAGTATGCTCGCAACGCAATGTAACACACTAAAAACATAAATATAATAAAAGTATGTATTTAAAGAATAAATGCTAAATAAATTTCACTACATTTTTGTGGAATACCTTATAATTTGAAATATCTTCACTCCAGTTCGAATTTTCCAAACATTTGGCAGATTTATAAGTTTCTCCAACAGAAATCATAAAGCCTTTGTGGCATTGCATTCGTAATGTCGAGTTGAAGTAGTTAGCTCCAAGATACTTATACAGATTAATGGGTAACATAAAATTATAATACTTAGGGAACGCTATATTAAATCATCAGTAAGTGAATACTGAAAATTCTTGAATACATAGGTATAAACAACAACTACAAGTATTTAAGTAATAAGGAAGAAGAACATCTAAGAGTCAAATCACTAATTACTGCCTGACAGGACAAAGGAAAATAAAAAAGCAGAATAGGTAGCGGAGAGACAAGAAAATAATTTTTATAATATCTCAAAACAAGCTCACTTCAGAATTAGCAGGTTTTTTAGGTGGGATTTCACATTGTATAGGCTGACATGTGACTGTAGTATGGCGAGGATTCCATTGGCCTGTTACTTCACAAGTGAGTGTTCCAACATCAGTCCACATTTCGAAACCTGTGTTATACAATAATTGAAGATCTAGTTTCAATTTCTGTCATTCAGGGTTCTAGCATTTAAATACGGATCCAAGTATATATCAATCCATCGTAGGCAACACCAACAACTTGCTCTCCCAGTGACACAGTGTTGTCATCTCTGGACATAATTTGGTGATAAGCACGTTTGAGTTTTTCTTAAGACTCACTAACAACTAATNCTTAGGGAACGCTATATTAAATCATCAGTAAGTGAATAATGAAAATTCTTGAATACATAGGTATAAACAACAACTACAAGTATTTAAGTAATAAGGAAGAAGAACATCTAAGAGTCAAATCACTAATTACTGCCTGACTGGACAAAGGAAAATAAAAAAGCAGCATAGGTAGCGGAGAGACAAGAAAATAATTTTTATAATATATCAAAACAAGCTCACTTCAGAATTAGCAGGTTTTTTAGGTGGGATTTCACATTGTATAGGCTG